>VSMD01051610.1:0-41863 GCA_008750895.1 Mirza zaza
ATAGTAGCTTCAACATAGTAGCCCCAAGAAATGAGCAATATGGGAAATTCTGACACATGGCTAGGCTGACGTGATCTAAAGTGAGTTCTGCACACCCCAAACCACGCCACAAGAGCTACTTTTCATTCTGCCTACCAAAGTAACGTAAAGAACTGGGAACATCACCAGGAGCAGTAACCCATTTTCATCAATCCTCAGCAGGGTCTCGGTAACAGGTGCTGTATCTGAAATCTGTCTTGCCGGAGTTGTGCTCCAGAACGCATAGCATGTAGCAGATGAGGCTTCTCAGAACTACACCTGTAAAGTGTTACACCTTTTCCTTCCTAGATGTGCTCAAAGGATAGAAAAAAGCAAAACTAAAGGGTTGTGTTTGTGTGTAATGTCCTTGCCCTGTAGTTCCAAGGACTGGGGTCAGTTTGCAGAATGGAACACAGTCCTAGCGACCCTCCCCCACTGAGAAGATGATTCTACTGGCTGGTCTTCCTCTGTCTGCCCTTCCAGGTCCTTTCTCTGTTCCTTTCTGCCCTGCTCTAGGGGGCTGTCTGCTGCTGAGTACTCCCCTAGACTCCCTCAGGTGGAGGGCTGACAGGTGGAGGGCTGACAGGTGGAGAGATCACCTGTCCACTCCCTACCCTGCCTTCTGGGCCATGAGTAGCAGTGGGTAGCAGTGGCTCCACGCATGACAGGCAGCTCCTCTCCCACAGCTCCTGCCCTCCCCAGTGGGGTCTTCCCTTGGCCCCTGTCCCTCCAGGCCCAGGGGTTGGGAAGGCTCACTGCTGTGCCTACTCTCTAGTTAGCCAGCCCACAAGACATCTTCTTAGATTACCCCTTGGCATGTGCCATCTGTTTCTTAGGGGACCCTGACTGATACGGCGGTTTAAGTCTGAGGACTATGTAATCATGTTCCTATGTCTAGAACTATGTGACCACTCAGAATCCCAGATCATAGCTCAGATGTGCAAGGTCTTTGCTCTAGGGGCTCAGAAGGATTTGGATTCTGCAGAGGAGTCACCAGGACAGATAGATGTCATTAGATCATCATCAGAGTAGGACCCAGATCCTCCTGAACGGAGAAGAGTCAGACCATTCTGGGCACACTTGGGGTGAGGTGGAAGGACTTGCTTTTGGAAATGTGTCCTGATTGGCAATGTTGGTCTTGAGATACAAAAAACTAAATCAGAAAGAAGGAAGGGAAGGCCACTAAGATTTATGGCTGTTTACATAGCCCTCGCCACAACCCTGATGAAAAAGGCTTTATTATCCCCAGTTTATAGATGAGAACATTTGAGGTAAACAGCTTTGCAAGCCTCCAGCTCACAAGTGGAAGCCAGGAAGCAAACACACATCTGCAAGCTCCGAAGCTCTCGGGCTTCCAACTACCCTAAACACTTTTTTCTCTCCAGACTGATTGAAACTTTCCCAAAACAATCAATGAAAATTTCCTCCTAGCAGATGGTAGATACGATATTATCTTGAGGAACATTATCATTCCCAATTTTCACAAAGTACGAACCAAGCTCAAAACATGAGCACTTTTTCCCCCAAGTCATATGTTTAGGATAAAAGTGATCAGGTAATAACTAAATGGAATTCGCTAGAAAGACCACAAGAAAAACATAAGTACTTACTTATGTTAATAACACTTTTTCTAAATGAAGGTGCTATTATGCCCTTCAGGTCTGTTTTTATTTCATTTCTTCAATGTGCCTGGGTCTGGCTGCTCGGTGTCCTTATTTTGAGTGTTTCTGCCCCAGCGAGGTGCTGCAGGTTCCATGAAATCGCCACCTCCGCAGCTGCACTTGCCACACTGCAGTGAGTCAAGAGAAATACAGTCTCTCTGCTTCCTTTTTAAAACCTGACAGTCACACCTTCTACACTTCAAAGCCACACCATATGACCTCAGCAGGCTGACATAAATGGACACTCATGCAAAAGATTATTCATTCAGTGGCTTTTTCCATATGGGAAAAAAAAATAGCCATTAGTGAACCTTTTGTAGAGTTTCACAGTTTACAAAGCCATTTTCCATACATTAATTTAATTTAGTTCTTAGAATGATTTATGGGACGGTTGCATTATTTTCCCCTCATTTTGCAGATGACGCATCTGAGATTTAGAGGAGGAAAGTAATAGGACTGAGGTCACGCCACCAGTAAAAAGGCAGGGCTAGGACTTGAATTCAGGCCCTCTGCCCCTAAAGACTGTGCTATTCTCAGAACACAATAGAACAATGAATTTTCTAGTGCTATGGGACGTTTCTGTACCTGACCTGGCAGAATTAATCTAAGTACCTGTGAGTCCTGAGAATACATTTATGGTACAAATACATGAATATTGCTCTAGAAGGCTCCAGGCCCTATGGGCAATTTCCAAAGCTGGGGGGGGGCAATCTATCAACTGGAGGCTGGAGAAACTGCATCAAGCACCTTTCCAGCACCTGCTTCCCTGGGTCAAGCTGCAAAGTGCTCTGCACTGCACCCTCATCCAAGCTCCTAGCACACCCCCTAGATCTAAGCTTGAGGCAGCCTCTAGGGAATAATATGGGAAAATTCAGACTATCCTCCTTGCTCTCTACCTATGGAATACCTACTACAGTATCATGGTTCCTAGAGCTTGCCTAAAACTATAAGAGTCCTGCCATCCTTCCCCTTATCCTCAAGACCTGCCAATGTTTTGTATGAAAGGGCAGCCTCGAATTTTATTTTCTCATAAGACAATCCTTGGAGAGAATGGGACTAAGTATACCTTCCAATGGATTCTACTCTAGGTGCCCAGGTTACCTGGGTGCAATTACCAGCCCCATCACGAACCAATTATAATCATATGTGCCTGCCTTTCCAGAACATAGAGCTGAACTCAAAGAGTTGTCATGATGCACACAACTACATGTGCTAGTATTAGCAAAACATACAGCACATAGTAAACACTCTGTAGTAGTGATTATTCTCACAAGGCCTGCACTCCAGAACTGCATAGCTATGTCTTGCAGGAGCACTCACAGTACCATTTTCAAAAAGTTTAGCAGTCTTTTTTAATGACAACTTGAAACAAAAATAGACATGGTATGAATAACTGTACGCAAACAAGTTAGATAATCTAGGTAAAAAGGATAAATTCCTAGAATGATATAAACTACCAAAAATGACTCAAGCATAAGTAGAAAATCCGAATAAGCCAATAACAAGTAATGAGATTGAATTAGTAAAACACACACGCAACTGCTCAAGAAAGGAAAGCTCAAGGACAGAGGGCTTCACTGCTGAATTCCAACAAACATTAAAAGAATTAACACCAAGAGTTAACAAAGTCTTCCAAAAAAACAAAGATGGAAAATAATTTCTGACTCATTCTGAGGCCACTATTGCCCTGATGCCAATATCAGACAAGGATGTCGCAAGAAATGAAAATACACACCAATATTTCTTGTGAATGTAGATGCAAAAATCTTCATCAATATTCTAGCAAGCCAAATCTAGCAGCATACAAAATGGATTATATGCCATGACCATGTGAAATTTATCCCAGGAATACAATGCTGGTTTAGCATCTGAAAAACAATCAATATAATATACAATATTAATAGAATAAAGCGTAAAAATCACATCATCAACTTCATAGACACAGAAAAAGAGCTGGCAAAATCCAACAGCCTTTCATGATAAAACACTCAAGAAACTAGGAATAGAATGGAATTTCCTCTACCTGATAATCTATAAAAACAAACAAACAACCCAACAACAACAGCAATAAAGACCCACAGCTAACATTATATGTAATGGTGAAAGACTAAATGTTTTACCCCGAGGATCAGGAACATGAGAAACATCAGCTTTCACTGCTTCTGTTTCACTGAAAGTTCTAGCCATGGCAATTAGGCCAGAAAAAGAAATACAAGGTATCAAGATTGGAAAGGACCAAGGATCTCTACTCATAGATGATACAATATTGTATATAGAAGATACTAAAGAATCCACCAATTAAAAAAGAAACTACTAAGACTAACAAAAGTGTTCAGCAACCTTATTGGATACAAGTTAATATGTAAAACTCAATTGTGTTTCTGTATACTAGCAATGAACAATCAGAAAAAGAAATTAAGAAAATAATTTTATTTATGGTAAGCATAAAAACAAAAAAATACTTGCAAATAAACTTAACAAAAAAGCACATGATTGTACACCGAAAATATCATTAAAAAATTAAAGAATACCTAAATATATGGAAAGACATTCATGAATTGGCAGAATTAATATTGTTAGACAGCAATACTCCCCAAGTGGATCTACAGATTCAACACAATCCTAATCAAAATCTTTTTTGCAGAAATTGGCAAGCTGATCCTAAAATTAACACAGAAATTCAAGGGACCCATAATAGCCAAAACACTAAAATATTTTTTTTTTTTTTTGAGACAGAGTCTCACTCTGTTGCCTGGGCTAGAGTGCCATGGCATCAGCCTAGCTCACAGCAACCTCAAACACCTGGGCTCAAGCGATCCTCCTGCCTCAGCCTCACAAGTAGCTGGGACTGCAGGCATGTGCCACCATGCCTGGCTAATTCTTTTCTATAATATTTTTAGTTGTCCAGCTAATTTCTTTCTATATTTTTTTAGTAGAGACGGGGTATTGCTCTTGCTCAGGCTAGTCTTGAACTCCTGAGCTCAAACGATCCTCCCACCTCAGCCTCCCAGAGTGCTAGGATTACAGGCATGAGTCACCAAGTGTGGCCCACAAAAACAATCTTGAAAAAAGAATAACAAAGTTGGAAGATTCATATGCTCTGATTTAAAAACTTATTACAAAGTAGCAGCAATCAAGACAGTGCTGTACTGGCATAAGAACAGACATAGAGATTAATGGAATAGAATTGACAGTCCAGAAATAAACACTTACATTTACCATTAATTGATTTTCAAGAAGGATGCTAAGACTATTCAATAGAGGAAAAAAATAATCTTTCAACATGTGGTACTGGGTCAACTGGATATCCACATGTAAAAGAATAAAGTTGAACCCCTACTTCATACCATACACAAAAATTAACTCAAAATCAATCACAGAAATAAATATAAGACATAAAACTATAAAACTCTTAGAAGAAATCATAGATGTAAATCTTTGCCACCTTGGATTAGCAAAAAAAAAATCCTTAGATATGAAAAAAATTATAAGCAACAAAATAAAAAATATATTGACTTCATCAAAATTAATTTTTTGTGCTTCAAAGGACACCATCAAGAAAGTTAAAAGACAATGCAGAATGAGATAAAATAGTTGCAAATCGTGTATCTGATAGGGTCTAGTATACAGAATATATAAAGAACTCTTAACAAGTCAACAATAAAAAGACATTCTAATTTAAAAAGGGACAAGTGATTTGCATAGGCATTTCTCTAAATAAGATATACAAATGGGCAGTAAGTACGTGAAAAGATATTCAACATCGTTTGTCATTTGGGAAATGCAAATCAAAAGCCCAATGAGATACCACATCACACCCACTAGAGTGGTCAAAAAAGACACATAACAAGCGTTGGTGATGATGCAGAGAAATTAGAGCCTTCATATATTGCTTATGGGATTGTCAAACAGGGCAGCCACTTTGCAAAACAGGTTTGTAGTTTTTAAAAATGTTCAACAAAGAGTTACCATATGACTCAGCAACTCCACTGTTGGGTATCCACTCGAGAAATAAAAACATACGTTCACACAAAAACTTGTAAACTTGTGCATGAATGTTTGCAGCGGCATTATTTGTAACAACCAAAAAGTGTAAACAATCCAAATGCCATCAGCTATTGAATGGACAAACAAAATGTGGTATATCCATACATTAAAATACTATTCGGCTATAATGAAGCACTGATACATGCTACAACAAGGATGCGCCTTGAAAACACTTATGCTCAGTGAAAGAACAAGCATAAAGGGCCACATACTATATGATCCTATTTACATGGAATGCCCAAGAGTAGGAAAACCCATATAGACAGAAAGTAGATTAACGGTTGCCAAGAACCAAGGGGAAGGAATAATGGGAGGTGACAACTAATGGATACAAATCCCCTTTTCTGGGTGATGAAAAGGTTCTAAAATTAGATGGCAGTGATTATTGCATAATTCTGTGGATACACATTATGAAAATACACTGAATTGTATACCTTAAAAGGGAGGATTTTATGGTATGTAAATTATGTCTCAGTAAAGCTGATAGATCTACAAGTGGGTACACTACATTTTACCCCAGTTTTTCTGTTTGAAAAATGGCAATGGATTTGCATATCTTCTGAAACAATATTAGGTCACATTCTGACATGAGAGTTTTCTGCTTTTTAATGTATTTACATGACAAAGTCTACACGTTCGGTAGGTCAATTTACAAACCATCCGTTGGGAAAGTGTTACAATGACATGAAATTGGAGCCATCACAGAAAATCCTAGGGGTATGGCCTCATATAAATCAGACATCAGTTCACATCAAATATACACATTTCACTGGTCAAAAAACACACCCTAATTTCTAGACTCTAGTCATGATGAGTTAATGGGAAATTATGACTACCAACAGGCTTTTATGCAGGAAAACAAACATCACCTATTTACTACTCTGAGAGTATGAACATTTAACAAGCACAAACGCTAACAAATACCCATCAAATAATGCAAGAAATAGATCTTGTCTTGATAATGGGTGTCTCTTATAATACATTAGTAATATAATCGGTACTCCATAAACATTTGTTGTTGAATATGTGGATTTTTCTCCCATTAAACCCTAGCTCTTCCTTTTTGTTCATCTTTCTTTTGTCCGCTTTCTCCCGTGATTACACTTTTTATAGGATCCTCATCTCTTTGATACCCTTTCCTCCACTCCTTTTGTGCTTTCTTCTCCTTTTTCTACCACCACTCTCCCTTTTACCTCCTTTTTTCTCCCCTCTCTTACCCTCACCCCCACATCTGATTAATAGTTAAATCCTTTTAATTCCCCCTTTAAATCTATCTCCTTTTCCCCATTCCCATTCCCACCACCCCACATCAAACCACCATCGTCCTTAACTGCATTTCTAGAACAGCCCACGGGATGAAGAGCTGACCTTCGCGAAGCACTTGCTATGCAAAACTGTGCTTTCATTTAATCCTCACAGTAACTGTACGAGGTAGGTGTTTTCATTATTCTTTGCTTTTAAAATGAGGAAATCGAGATTCAAAGAGGCTAAGTCTCCAGTGCCCCCGTCCTGACACTTGAGTCTGTCAGATTCAAGGGCTCCATTCTCACCCATCACAACACCCTGCCCCAAGCAATCCTTCATTGCCTTCCAGCGTGAAGAGTGGACTCTCCAACAATGTCCCGCCTGGTGATGTTTTCCTTAACCCTCCTGCCTTACTTTTTTAAAAAAGAACTTTATTATTTTTTCTTTTATTTTTTTCCAGCATATTATAGGGGTACAAATGTTAAGGTTACATATACTTCCCTTACCCCCCTCCCCCTTGAGTCAAAGCACCAACTGGGGGATGGACACGCTTGAAGCCTCCTGCCTTATTTATTGCCAATTCTTATGTCCTTCAGACATCATCTTAGCTGTCACCATCCTCATGATGGATACCCCGCCTGAAAAACAAGTTAGGAGACCCTCTCCTGGCTTGCCATAGCCTCTTGCCTTTATCCCCCTGGAAAGCTTTTGGAAGGCAAAAACATCATATCTTCAGCAATAAAATGGCAGACTCCACAGTCAGACCGCTGGGCTTCAATTCTAGTTCTGCTGCTTATCAGGTATGTGAGCATGTGCATACACTTTACCTCTTTGTGCCTCAGTTTCCTCATCTGTAAATTAGGGGAAATAATAGCACTACCACATCCCTCATTGGTTCATTATGAAGTTTAAAGAAAATAACCCATGTCAAGCAATTAGATATGGTATGCACCTATATATAGGTAAATATTTTCCTTTTTACCTTCTGTCTTTTATCCTTTTTCATTTCTCTCTTCTTTTCCTGCAAACTTTCATTTCCCCTTTAGAAACTTAATGATATTAATGCGATTTCCTTACATTTGTAAAATATGTCATCCTTTTCACAATTCTTCTTCCTCAAAGCAATTCTGTGAAGTAGGCAGGACAAATTATTTTATAGGGAGATCAGATGTCTTTGTGTGGCACACGGCTGCAGCGGGCCAGTTGTGACAAACAGGTGATGAGTCAGTGTGAGCAATGACAATGGAAGACGCACAGCAGGACGGCACCTGTGGCCATGGAGAAATCATCAGCTCCAAAGTCCTCTTATGTCACTCATTCACTTCTCTGAACCTCATGTTCCCCATCTATAAAATGGGAATAACGACATACACTTGGCAAGAGGGTAGTGAGGATTAAATGAGATAATACATATGACGCATGTGTTCAGTGGCAAGAACAGACTCAACACTCAGTAAAGCAAGAAGACCACAAAGGACAACATCACTAAGTCGGCCAAAGGCAAGGCCAGCACACACCCAAGCCAGACCATGTGCTCCCACCATGCCCGCCTGCCTTCCCGTCTGCACACAGACTGCTCGTGCTTTCAGCAGACTCGTCAGCCCATCCACAGATGTGTGCCCACGCCCGCCCTCTGCCTCGGGCTGAAGGAAAAAGGAGGGAAGGAGGGGAGAGGCAGGGACACAGAAGAGGAGACGCAACCCATGATGCAACCATGATGACAAGATTCCACAACCTGAAGTCGCCCCATGGGTCCTGTCTCCCTGTGACCTATCGAAGAGGCACCAGTGCTCCATGACTCTGATCCCACAACCAGCCTCACTTTTCTGGGGGCGGGGGTGGGGTGGGGGATAGTCTTTGCAAAATGAAAAAAGGCCCCTTTGCCTAATTTTTATTCTCAGCGCTCTCCCACTCTGCCAAACCAGAAGACAAGACGGTGGCTATGCAACCCAAGTTCCGACTGATCAAACAGGAGAGCGGGATCGCGGGAGGAAGGCTGAGAGGGGTGGGGCGAGCAGAGGTGGCTGAACGCCCGCTCTGAATGTGAACGATCCCCGCCCCCAAGAACGTGACCACCACAAGGCACTGGTGTTGATCCTCTCTGGGGGACTCGAATAAAGCCCAGCTCCGCAGCGGTAACGCGGAGGGGAGGCTCCGACGGCTATGGTCCGTCTTGGCAGGGACGGCCACAGGGTGTGGGCGTCCCGTCATCAGATCTGCACGACATGGACCCAGCCCATTACATCAGCAAGAAATGCATCACTCAGGGAGCAACGCAGGCTGGCCCGCCAGGGTCATCGCACCCCACACTGGGCACAAGAGCCGTCGCCTCTCTGCTCCGCCGTTCTTTCCAGACTCTGCATGGGACTTGCCGCTCCTGTGACCCACTATGTCTCAGGCACCACCTAGGTATTTCATTTTGTTAATCCATTTAATTCCCCCAACACCCCTTCAAGAACGCAATCGCATCCATATTTTACTGGTGACTAGGTTGGGCTCCGAGAGATGAAGTCATTGACCATGATCACACAGTCAGTGTTTGACAAAGTGAACGCAGGTCTGCCTGAAACCACAGCCCATGATTTTTTTTTTTCAACCCCAGGATTTTTTTTTCCACCAGACTACGTGGCCTCCAGACTAACTTCAGGGTCCCTCTCTTGACACAGCCCTTTCCTGCCTGCCTGCCTATACTTGAGATGATATAACTTCAATAGTAGTGAAAGGCCTTTTTCAAACTATCCCTATAAAGTTAAGTCCAACTTTACGTACATTTTAATTGCTCTTCGACATGTTGGAAACACCACCCAAGCCTTGCACATGGCAATCTGTGAAGCTTGACCCCAACTCTGCCCACCTCTCTTAGTAAACGTACCAAGCCATGTTTGGAATCTTTGGAATTGCAATGAAGTTATCAGACTCAAGTCAGTTCATATTTTCTCATCATCCCTCTCCCAATTCATTTATTCAACAAATATTTACTTAATGAGGACTATATTGTCAGGCATCTTGCTAGACACTGGAAGATATATTAATGAAATAAGTTAAGCACAGTCTTTTTGCCCCAAGACCCAAAACTGAGCCTGTCTCCAGCTCTTGGTTTCTGCTCTAGGTCTCTGTTCTAGTCATCAGACTAGTAACATGGCTTACACTTAATGTCATGCTCTGCCAAGTCCCCTAGTCCTCTTTCCAGGCCTGGAGTCCTGTATAATTGCAAGAAATCTGAGGGGACAACTGCCACCCACCCTGTGTCTTAGTCTCCTACCTATTGGGAAACACCAGCCCCTGCTGTTGGCTTCCCATTGCAAATCTCTCGACAGGACAGTGACCAGTTACTGCCACAGGTGCCAGACTAAACCTCCTCTCAAAATGGCTGGACTGAGATTCTGTCCTGAGACAGGGGACAGGCCCACTTCCAAGACTGCCCACCACCAATCCCACCTATGCACGTGACCGGGTCATACCCAGCTGACTCCCAGGACAAGACAGAAACAACCCCTTTGTTCCTCTGTCTGAAAGCCAGTCTTCTACAATTGTAAGCTTTTCTGCATGTATCTAATATACCCAAACACATCAGCGTAAAATCCAATCCCTGGCATTGTCCACTGTCAGATATGTTTAATTCACTTTTTTTTTTTTTTACTTTTTGTGTAGCATCTTCTCAATTTAAAAACAAATGTTAAAATTATTTTGGCAGATCTCACAGTTTCTATGGGTCAGGAAAAAAATTGAAAAAATAAAAAGTTATTTCAGCAGAAGACAGACAAAAACTATTTTCAGGTCCGCTACTCCCAGATCCACAATGTGTATCAACTCTCTGCTACATGCAGGACACAGGGGAGGACCTTGTCTCTCTGCTTATTTGAGCAATTTGCTTTTCAGTGTATACAGATTTAGGTCCCTAAGATTAACAGGCCAGTCCCAAATCTAGCAAAGGCAAAATTCATAGTCTTAGTTGCTATGGTTTGAATATCCTCTTCCAAAACTCATGTTGAAATTTCACCACCATTGTGGCAGCACTAAGAGGTGGGACTTTTAAGAGGTGATTAGATCATGAGGCTTCACCCTCACAAATGGATTAGTACTGCTATTGTAAGAGTGGGTTAGTTATTCTGGGAGTGGGTTCCTGATAAAAGGATAAGTTGGGTCCCCATTTTCTCTCTGTCTCACATACTCTTGCCCTCTCTCACCCTTCCTTGCCAGGGGAGACCTTCTGCTATGTTATGACGCTGCGAGGAGGTCCTCACCAGGTACTGGCACCATGCTCTTGGACTTCCCAGCCTCAGAACCATCAGCCAAATAAATCTCTTTTCTTTATAAATTACTCAGTCTGTAATATTCTGTTAGAGCAGCAGAAGGAAGGACTAAGACATTAGGGAAAGCTGTACTCAGCTTTACAAGCGTAAAAAATATTCTTGTTCTGACTGTAGCCACATAAGAAGGGGGAGTGCTCAGGCACAGTTCTGCAAAGGGAGGGTGAGAATAAAACAGATGAGGTCCGTCTGTGAGCAAAATGGCACATCTAACACCCATATTTAAGGAAGGCCTGCTTACCCACCCCTGTGCTAAGGAGATATGATCTTTAAAGAGGTTTTTTTCATTTTCCTAAGAATTCCGCAAAGACCTTGGAACTACACCACCATCTAGGGCCCCTCTGGAGAGAATTATTGTGCTGCCAAAAGGGTCTTTAAAAGTAGCCTCTCAGCCAGGGGGCTAGCGCCCCCATTAGCAGGCAATCTATCCCAGTGAAGCCCCCTCAGCCAAGGACCACCGTCACATGGCTACCAATGGCCAATCCATGCCCGTGAGCCGGCACACCCAAAACAGCACAAGAGACGTTTGTTTTCCGAGAGCGAAGGAAACAAACCAGAAGACAATTCTCCAATGACTGAACGCTCACAACCAGCAAATGTCTGCTGGAAATTTATATGCTGCAAGTGTAAAAGCAGTGAAATTCGATAATCTCAAAGCCACAGATTTGTAACTTGCACTTATGTAAATATTTATGGATTCTTTGGGGGGAAAAATCAATCCTCTCAGCCATTCTCTTTAGTCCATGCTTTCAGAGGGAACTCTTTTTTTTTTCCTCTCAAGATGAGGATGTAAACTGTAGCTATCGCTTAGGAAAATTAAGTCAGCAGCCTGCCTAAGAATGATCTAAAGTCCATTTATGATTTCAGGCTGAAAAATTATGTCATGTTCTCTTCCCCGATACCAGTGAGAGCACAGAGAAAATGTAAATGTGGTGGTCCCGTCTGTGGCCTAGCCTCGGTGGGACTGAGGAGGACAAAAGGTGACCAGATCCATGACACTTCTTACATATAAGAAAAGAAATGAAGGTGTCAGTCTATCACCCCTCATGATGTCATTACCGAGGAGCAAAATGCATGTGGTTGCCACCAGTATCCAAGGGTGTGTGACACAAGCACTTGTCTCAGCCAGAGCAACGGACAATAGCCAGTTAGCAATCTCCACCTGCTCTCTCACCTCTCTAATCTCTCCTTTAATCGCCCCTAGGGCAATCTTCCTAAACTACTGGTTTCCCTGTGTTTCACTCCCACCCCTACCTGAAGCATCAAAGCCCCAAAGTGTAGTCTCCACTTCTTAGTGGAACAATCGAGGTACCCTGTTGTCCAGCTTCCACTTTCATCCCCTGCCAGGCTCAGAGATGTATAATCCTACATAGCTGCCATCCTGAATTTCTTGCCACTACCTAAGCCTACCTACCACACACTTTTAGCATTTAATTTACAAATAGCACTTTTTCCTATATTAGTCAGTAGTACTCTTTCTCCCTTCTATGTTTGTTAAAACCTTGTTCTACTTAAAGGCTTGGTTCAAATGCCACCATGAGGAAATTTCTGACCTACCCCTACCCTGAACCTGTTCCACTCCCAGATCATAATGAACTGCTCTGTTTGCCTGACTCCACCAACAGGTAGCAAGCTCCCTTCGTCTGCCCGTCTCCATAGCTCCTGGAGTTCAGCCTGAATGGGTCCCCATAGTAAGCATCTCAAAATGTTGTGTGGGGATTGACATACGCCTACTGATAAACGTGGAGCTGTTGACCTGAAGCAAGTGTCACATGTGGCTTTACCCCCATCTTACTGCTTTTGTTAAATGCTATGTTAGGAACTTCTGTTCCTTATTTGACTAGAAGAACTGATGTTGGTGGAAGTCCTGTCTTAATGCACATTAAGGAGGCGCTCAGACCCCACTCTGCACAGTTACAGAGGAAGCTCCATCCGAGGACAAGAGAGGTGGTGTGTTGAGGCCACGGTAAGCTCACCACTTCAGTATCCACGTGGAAGTATCCTCTGCCCTCCACGGCCCACCAGCCCCGGGTCAAAACACATCCCATTAAATAGGCCAGATCTTCCAAGTGATGAAGACATTGTTCAAAGTGGCACATCAACTCATTTGCATTTTAAAACAGCATTTGCATACTGCCATCTTGGTTGTTTAGAAAGACATTTGATGTGCTTAATAGCATCCTTAGGAATAACATTCAGTCCATTTGGACCTGGGGCCCTGGGACAAAGCCAGGCCTTAGCTCCAACACCTGCATTCACTGACAAACAAGCATCAGGGAAATAAGCTGAGGGCAGGGCCATGGGTAGATCTATCATGACATAAACTGGCCATGAGGATCAGGTAGGGTAGTCACAGATGCTGCGAGGTGGCTCCAGGGGGCAATTTGGCCAACACAGATGAGGAGGTAAACTAGGGAAAAGTGTCCTGGGAGAACACGCCGAGGAAAGGCAGCAGGATGGCAGCCGGGAAGTCAGATGCTGGCCCCCTGTCCTCACGGGTGCCTCTGGAGCCCACAACCAGGCCATCTGATGCCCCAGTAGGAACAAGCTGGGCCATTTTAACCACAACTACCACAGCTGTGGCCGGGAGGGCGTGCTGGACGCCCACGTTAGGAGAGGGGTTCCGAGGAAACTTCCACGGGAATGAAAATTGGAAGAGAGTCTCTTTCAGATAACACCTAGCCTGGACCAGAGCCTCTTCCAGCAAAAAAAAAAGTTTATAAAACCCCTCAGACCTTCACAAGACAAAAAAGGCAGCGTTTTAACTTACAGAGATTTTCTTTTGTTTTACTCCAATGGCATTGGAGGTGACTTGTGGCTCTAGCGATTTCGTGGGTGATGTTGACGGAGCACCAGAAATATCTAGAGCAATAGCTCACGGGCACTGGGAAAATCACTGGGGTGCTTCATTTTAGGTTTTACCATGATTGGAGGGGCGCTATGGGCGTTTGGTGGCAGGGGGGATCAGAGATGCCAATCATCTTGTCATGGACAAGACACTCCTACTCAACAGAAACTTGACCAGCACCCACCCACCCAACTCTCCAGTGCCATTCATGTAGAGGAAAGATATACTTAAAATTATATGAGACACTAACTCAGTTTTGTTTGTATAAACTAAATGCATTTTTGAATGATTTTAACATATGCTGAAATTTTCAGAACTGCAATCTGGAAATTTAGAGAAGATCGTATTTGGTTTAATTTGGAACTTTCCCAAGAGTTATTCACCGTTTGGAAAAATCACAGTTGCCGACCCAAGGTACCCATGTCCGGCTGCACATTCTTAGCTGCCAAATTCCAGTATCCCTGGGGTGATCCTCAACTGGAGAGCAAGAATGTGACCGTAGGTTAAGTCTTCCAGCATAGCAGGGCCTGGCGTTTGCATATGGAAATACTGTGCTGGTTTCTCCATTTGCCCCACCCCACCTGGTCCACTCTTTGCCTTTCTCTGTCCTACCCTCTGTGTCTGGTGGCAGAGCTCTGTGGGCTGATTACCCCGGCTCACTGCCCTCAGGCTCCATTCAGACAATGAGAGGCAGCGGCAGGAGATCCAAGAAAGAGGGGAGAGAGAAGCTGGGGTATTCATTCCCTGTTGCCTTCCTTCCTCCTTGCTTCCCTTCCCTCTTCCAAACCCAGCTCTCATGTGGCTATGGGAACATCATTCCCTTCCCCTGCTCCTGCAGGCCTTGGGGTGGTAACAGCTGCCAGCTGTTCCTAGTCACTGGGTCATCCTTGGTTGGTTCCCTAACCTCTTCTCTAGCCTTTGTTCAAGTCTTTTTGGTTAAACTCTTTTTGCTATGCCATCTGCTTCCTGTCAGGACTCTGAATGATATAAATACATATTATTTTATTAAAATCGCATTTCTTTATTATATTACATTTAAGGCGTTTTTGTAATCATGCGTCCAAGGTGGGTTTTTTAATCTATAAAATTCATTGCAGTACTATGGGAGGCCAAGAGGGGAGGATCACTTGAGCCCAGGAGTCTGAGGTTGCAGGGAGCTAGGATGATGCCACTGCACTCCAGCCTGGGTGACAGAGCAAGACTTTGTCTCGAAAAAAAAATTAATTGCAAAATTGTAAATGGTTTGTCATAAAATATTTGTCATAAAAAAGGATTATTTAAACCTGATAGGGCTAGAGATCATGAAGACATGGTGTGGTGAAACACAACATGCTTCATGCAAAGAGCTGGGATTCCGTGGTGATGATAACGTCCATGATAGAAAGAAATCACCCCAGTCTGAGACGGGCTGGAGTGGGTTGGAAGTGGACCAACAATGATGCAGAAAAGCAGATAGTCAGGACAGAGAACTATTTCCCTTGCTAAGGAAAACTGGCAGCTAACGCCGGAACCATGCAGCAGTGACACCTTCATACAGCTTGCATTGCTGTAAATATGCATATATTACATGTCTAGGTACTTTCAAATACATTATCTGTTTGGGAAACCCTCTAGAGCTTATTCAAGAAATTGAGTTCAGGAATCCTGAAGAACCCATCATCTACTCTTGAAGCAGATGAATTGCATGTAAAGCAACCCATATTTACACGCAAGTTCCCAGGACCCACCAGAATGGAAAGACCAGTTAGCAAGCTCTCTAGAGCAGGGGTCCTCAAACTTTTTAAACAAAGGGCCAGTTCACTGTCCCTCAGACCCTTGGAGGGCGGTTGGAGAGTGCGGGCTCACATTCCACACATGTGCACTGTGGGCCCGGGAGGAGTCAGCTGCTAAGCAGGATAGGCAGCGGCTGGCAGGATAAATGTCCTCGGTGGGCCACATGTGGCCCGAGGGCCGTAGTTTGAGGACGCCTGCTCTAGAGAGTGACTCCCATGTACAGATGCTCTTGTAGGACTGCCATACTTCAGTGCACACACAACCTTGAGCTCCCTTGTCCCACCTCCACTGTATATGCACAGCCCAATGTGCTTGCATGTGTGCACACACAAACACACACACACACACACACACACACCATGCAACCTCTAGGTAGATTTGGAACTCACTGTTTTTAGGCTATAGCCCCACAAACCAGCTTCATCCCATACTAATTTTCCAGAAAAAAGCACATATATGTACATACACACACACACACACATTTTGGCAAAAGGACAGAAGGGCATTCCAGAAAAGTGGCTAGAATCCAGACTCATTGTAAAAGACCGGAATAGCCCGAGCCTTACTTATTTATGCCCAAACCACAGACTTACAGAAAGCCTAACACAGCTGGCATAACTTTAGGTCTCAGGCATGTTAGATGGCAGCCACATTACAGAATATCTACTTTCCAATAAGGTTACTACAATGAATGCACAGATTAAGGAGGAGTTCCTCCAGGAGGGGATTACTGAGCAGGGACCCTACCTCACAATCATAATTGTACTTTTGCTTCCCTTTGTGCACCCACAGTCCCTCCCTCCACCCCACTCCATACACACAGGCCACAGACCCCTGTAAAGTTTTCCGGACCTCAGCCAGTGCTAGGGTATATGTGAAGCACATCAGAAAAATCAATGACTTTTTTAGCCAAATCACCTTGACTAGAGGTACAAAGAGCTGGGTTCTCCTTTACAGACCTGGGATTCCTTCTAGACCTGCAAATGGTGTGTACTTGTCACACAGCAGGGGTTCCTCTGCCCCAGGCTTTTTCTGTTTTTGTTTTTAATTTAAAAAAAATTTTTTTTTTTTTGAGATAGAGTCTTTCCCTGTTTCCCTGGATAGAGTTCAGTGGTGTCAGCATAGTTCACTGCAACTTCAAACTTCTGGGCTCGAGCGATCCTCCTGCCTCAGTCTCCTGAGTAGCTGGGATGCTAGGCAGCACCATGCTGTCTGGCTAATTTTTCTATTAATATTTTATGTAGAGACGGGGGTCTCACTCTTGCTCAGGCTGATATCGAACTCCTGGCCTCAAGCGATCCTCCCACCTAAGAGCTGGTATTACAGGCAAAAGCTATGATGCCTGGCCTTCCCCCAGGTTTATAAGGCCATAAGGATATGCATCTACTTCATCATCCATGACTCCAAACACCACATCACACTAGAAAGAAAATTACTATTTGAAAAAGACATTAATTGCAGAGAGTATACATTATAACCCATTTTCTACAGTTTGCCAAGACTTGAGACACATCTAAAGAGCCAGTGTTGCTTTCTTGCTACCCTGTTTCTCTTCTCCCATCCAAGATCCACAAACAGAGAAAGGGCTGCAAAGCTGTGACAAGGTAAAGGCTAGAGCCAAGAGGGTTCGGCTCCCATGGCAATCCATTGTCTGGGGAAATTAGGGTGTAACATCAACCGTTTGAGTTGCTCCGACAACTCCTTTCTAAATCTATGTTGGGCATTTCCTAATTGCATGGTATCCTCGGCATGAGAAATTGCAAGCTTGGTGAATTATCTATTTCAATATTTCACATAACATACAAGTCAAGTATCAGAATGGCAGTTTAGAACAGCAGGTATCACTTTCGAACTGGGATAATTTTTGAGATTTTCTAGCCTCTTCCTTCACTAGCTGTTTCTCATGATGTATTATGGAAAAGCCTTCAGATACCCACTAATTGATTTAAAACCCAGCTAGGCATATTATAAATACCCTTGGGCTTTTTATTATCTTGGTTCAACAGAAAGCATCAGAATCATTATCATCAATCGCAACAGGATCCATCCAACAAACAGCATCTATTATGCTGACATTCTCCTTTGTGAAGAAAAAAACCAAAATAAACAAATAAAGACAATTAAAACTCATCAGCAATATCAATTGATTCTTCAAAATAACAGCTTCTCTTATTATTGCAGGGAACACATGATTTCATTCCAGTGGTCCAAAGGAAGTCCAAAGATTCAATCTCTCCATTAATTGAGCTCACCTCCCAGACTAGATCTTCACATTCTGATGATTCCTTAAGGCTACAAAAACTCAGTGGTATTTGACTCTATTTCACTGTGAAGTGAAGGATGGCAGGGAGATAGGAGAATGAGGTAAGTTTGACAGTAACCTTTTCAGGAGAAATTGACAGAGTCATTAACCTTGGTCAAACGATTTTAAGCAACCAGTGAAGTTTTTAAAAAGGTAATCAATTTGCCTTTGATATTAAGAATATTCTTTGAGAGGTCCTCAAGTTATGACATTAGGTCCTCCAGAGAAAGATCCTAAAAGAGAAAGGTTTGACCAAGCAACAAACAAAAGTTGCATAGTCATAATATATAAAAGCAATGTATTGGTTTTCAACTGTGGGAGTCAACCAAAAGCACAGAAGACACAGCCGTGGTTGCAAGACAGGATGTAAAGCTAAGTCATCTGGACCCTGTGAAGGAAACTATGGAGCTTACGAAAAGTGGAAGGTGAAAGGGACTAGGGTCAGGAAAGGATCCTGAGAGGGCTCAGAGCTCCAGCTTAAGCAACACAATTGAAAGCTGATGGGACCCAAAGGGAAGGCTTAAGTGTGGAACCAATAGAAAAAAATCAAAGTAGTAATGGAACATAACAGAAGGCAGGATGGAGGAGAAACAAGGCAACTAAGCCCAATCCCCATCTTTCAAAGCAGAGACTTAAGAGATGTTATAAGAGCCTGGCGCAGTGGCTCACGCCTATCATCCTAGCACTCTGGGAGGCAGAGGCAGGAGGATTGCTCCAGGTCAGGAGTTCAAGACCAGCTCTGAGCAAAAGCCAGACCCTGTCTCTACTAAAAATAGAAAGAAATTAGCGAGACAACTAAAATTATATAGAAAAAATTAACTGGGCGTGGTGGCACATGCCTGTACTCCCAGCTGCTCAGGAGGCTGAGGCAGTAGAATCATTTGAGCCCAGGAGTTTGAGGTTGCTGTGAGCAAGACTGATGCCACAGCACTCTAACCTGGGCAAGAGAGTGAGAATCTGTCTCAAAAAAAAAAAAAAAAAAAAAGGAGATGTTATAAAAAGATAATAAATTAATAAAGAAACAGACATAATCATATTATTTAGAGTTTAGCAATAATTTCCAGAAAAAGCAAAAACAGAGCAATTGAGAAGAGATTACCTCTGGTGCGTGGTCAGGGGAAATGATTTTTCACTTGGGTTCTTCTGGGGATCATTTACTTTGCTTCCATAGGCACATTTTACAAGAAAGAGGAGAAGGGGAGGAGCAGAAGCAACGTGGCCTAAATGAAGAGCAGGCAAATGCCATCTGAAAGAGGCAGGAGGGGTTAGTAATGTTGAGGAATTGATTAAGAAGCCAGATTTTCATTTCCACCTCAGTCAAGGCTGGTGTGTGAGCAGAGAATAACAGAAATTCTCAAAGAACAAGTCGCAAGACCTGCATCCCAGCCTTGGCCGTGTGACTGGGGAGCAAGTCACTTAACCCCTCTGGGCCTCAGTTTCCACTTTTGTAAAATGAAAGTTTAGACTAAGTCATCTCTAACACCACCTGGTCCCAGGGCTAGTGTTCCTGGGTTTACACTCAAATCCCGAAAACCTCACTGGCTCATCAATTCCCCCTCCTGTGATTCAATCAGCTCCTGCAGACGCTAAAAGATTCAGAGCTCATATGTTCCGGAAGTCATAGTTGGTGACCAGCCAAGCCACCTAAAGAATTGAGGAGATTAAAGACTCACTTCAATATCTGAAAAATACTCCAGAGAACACACGAAGAAAGTGATAAAATTCAACAGCCAAACCCACCAGCTCCATATCGCTAATGCTAAAAGTTCTGAGGCCCGGAAGAAAACTGGAGCTCAGAGAACCAAGAGCCTAGGTATCTTGTCAGATCCCAAACAAACTCTGAGCATCCAATACTAGATTAAACAGATCTAGGAAAAGCTGGAAGCAATAAAAAAATAAATAAAACCACACATACACCCCCCAAAAAGTGCTCTCAATAGCTAAAGTGGTTTCTTGCTGTTTCTTGTCCCTTTCTTTAGTAGATGCTAATCTTTATAAATATCTGCTCCAAACCAAAGGAGGAAGCCAGTGGGAAGAAGGGAAAGCCGGAGGTTCACCTGAGATTGGCTGTCAATGTGGGACAGTTGTATAATCCAAAGCCACGTTTTGGGGATGCCAGGTAGAACAAAAGACCCTTGGGTCATCATGCTCTTTAACTTGCTCTCCTAGCTGTCCCTACCACCCCTCAGCCACACACAAACGCACACCACCCGCTCTCCTCCCCTAGCAGGTACAAGTGTGGGGTCCACATCCAGGCAACATGCTGAGCAAACGTTCCTGGGCCCTGCCTTCTCTCCACCCAGCATGGTTAAGGATCACTGAGGTTGGACTCGATTGAAGCGAATGGCTACATTAAGACACTAATGCCCTAAGACACTGAATGAGTTGGTCCAAATTTCTCTCCTTCGTAGGTTTACAGCAACCAAAAGAACAAACGTCTTTAAAGTTTAAACCTCCAAAGTTAAACATTCTCTGGAAAAGCTTATCTTCATTTTGGGGGATCAACTGCAGTGGAACACACCTCCATAACCTGTGAGATGTGAATTGGAAGACTTTTCAAAGAAGGATTACGGAAAATAGAACTGCCATTTGTTGGGCATTTACTGTTTACCGTATTTCAAAAAACAGGTGTGCACCAGGCATTGGCTCATATAAGTACAGTAGTAACAATTGTTGACACTCATGGAGTGCCTTCCAAGCCCTGTGCTATGACATATATTATCTTATTTAGTTCTCAGAAGAACTCTAGAAGGTGGGTGGTGTCATGATCCCTACCTTCCAGGTGATAGGTTAGGTGAATCACCTACCCAAGGTCACGGAGCAAGGACTAAAGTCAATAGCCAAGCCCAGCCAAGAAGATCCCAGTATCCGACCCCAGTGGGAGTAAGAAATGGTCTTGCCTTTGAGGTGCTCCTGCTCCAGTAGAGGAGCTACTTCAACGCACACTATCTGGCACACAGTAGATTCTCAAGAAATGACTTTATCTAACTCCAACAGCACCCTTACGAAGTGGGTAAGACAACTGCTATTTTTAGATAAAGGAGCAAGCTCACGGATGTCACCCAACTATTAAAAGGCAGAGCCAGGACAGAAACCCAAAACTGTCTAGTTCTTTCGTGCTCTCTGCTCTCAGAGAGAAGGGCGATGAAGACTTCACACCCGAGCATATGAGGAACATTTGGTTCATATTTTCACTGGTGTCATATTCTGGGAGCTGCCAGCAGCCACATCACCCTGCCAAGTTAGTTCCAAATGCTCCAGCTTGTGTACAGCTTCCTGGAGCTGGGTGGGGGGAGGGGAAACCCAAAACAAACAGACCAACCAAAAACAACAACAAGGAAACTGTGGGCAGAACCATCAAAAGGAACAGAGTGGGAGGGGAAGACAGTCTGCCCTGAAGATTCTTCTGGAGCCACATGTGTTTGTGGGTACCTTGTATAGTTGAGTGGAGGAAAGGTCCCCTGGCCGCTCCAGGGCCATCCTCCAGGGAAAAGGGATAGACCAGGTAATTATGAAAGTAACACTTCACAGGTTGTTTCTCGGGCTTTTGTTCAGTTTGATTTATTGAGGTTGTTTTGCCACTGCTGAGAACAGGCCTTGGCTACCCCTAGCAAAGCTATGGTCATTCCTTCACTCTCTCAGGTATACTGGGAGAACACTGGCTCCTGAGTCCACTTTAACTCTTAAATAAAACCCTGCTCCAAGGATTCTTATTATCTTCCTCTCCTTGATGCTGCTGCTAAGGTACACAAAGTAATTTCTTCTTTCTGCAGCCTGGTCTAGCCCCACATAGGCCAGGCCTATCTGAAGAGAAAATCCATTTGCAAGGTAAATGGCTCTCAAATCATCTGGAATCTTCTGCTTTGGAGGAGGCTGGCTGTATCAAAGACAGCGTGTTACAAACTTTATTTCTTGTTTAATATTTAAGATTAGGAAGCAGCCCTTGACCGGTGTGGCCCCACAAGGAGGAGTCACATTCCCACTCTGCTGTGGGTTGGTGTGACAGAGTTCTCCCTACAATTCTTTCCTTCAAATTCTCCACTAATTAGATTTTCTCTGGCTTCGGGAGGAGTTGAAATGAGCTCAGAAAACAAGGCCAATAGCTTCAGGTGCTGAAGGGGGCAGGCCAGGAGGAGAGAAGTTCTCACCAAGCTACGCTAATCCATGATTAATGGCGGAGCTAAACAAGCAACAAGCTGTGCATCTCTCCTTCATTTCTTTAAGGTACAGCTTCTCCTCTGAGAGGGGCCAGGGGAAGGATCTTTCCTCTGCAGTGACTTGTTTGAAAGGGGCCATGTTTGCCCAGCTCAGTTTTACTCTGTTTCCTTACCATAGTCCAAAGCTAGCTGTTCTAGCCACCAACCCTCTTCATTATCCCATGTCTGCCTTTATTATTTTCCCAGGAAAATTGGCAAACTAGCTCCCTCAGGTGGGCCTTTGTTGAGAGAGGAGAGAATGTGTGACTCAGGAGTTCCTCTCTGTGGAGTCCAAGAGACCTCTTTGTTTGGAAAAGACGCTCCTAGTCTTATTATTGCCAAGACCTTCTTCTTCTCCCCAGATTCCAACTTCATAATCATTCAATATTTTATGACAGATTGACTCAGGGGACTCCCACAGACAGCACAGTCACTACCAAAATCTTCACAAAGTCATTTAATGGTTTGTACCATCATCCAAACATGAAATAGCACTGATTAAATTCATGCAGGGGTAACATGGAAAAGAGAATCTTCTGGATTTTGTACAGACACCAGATTCTGGTTACACCATGTTACAACACCAAATTCATCTTTAATCGAACTTTCAAATCACCTAGCACCATTGTCTTCCCTGTGCTGCTAAATACGACCTCAAAACACCATTCTGCCTTCTATCAGAACCTGCCAATACCTCTCCCACACCTCCGGCAAATGCCTGGTGGCACTGGGACATCGGGGCTCGGTCAGGCTGCAGAGGGAGAACTTAATGGCAGGAGAAACACTTGTCACAAAGGGTCATTATTATCTTAAGTGAATTATTATTTCATATAGTTAGCCATTAGGTGGGGAGGCAAGATGAGACAGCAGCTGAGGAGGTGAGGGAGTAAGTGGATAAGGGGACAAGTTAGAGTCTTAGGCCCCATCTTGACTCCCTTCTCCTCCACTTTTTAGCTATGTGACCTTAATGCATACAATGCTCAAGAAATATTTCTGGAATGAATGAGGGACTTTACCTCTCTCTAAGCCCAGTTTCCCTGTCTGTAAAATGGAGATAATGAGTGTTGGGAGACAATCCTCCATAATGGATCCCTCACCGTTGTGAATGTCTTAGAAGCAGAGGCACTGACAGCCTTTGTTCTGGAATCTTTTCAAGGATGTTTGTATGGCAAACAGTCTTAGAACACAGACTTGGCGCGTCCCTCAGGAGCAGGGGGCAGGTTTGCTTGCCGTCCAGTATCATAAAGACAACGACTCCCTCTGGAGCAAAAGGCAGGCAAGGTTGCTTACCACATGAAAAGAGAGTGGGATTTCTAAGCTCGAGGTTCCTCAGCCATAATACGAACCCACTGCATGCTCAGCATCCACCTGGGCCACTCTGCATCACCCTCATAGGACCTGGGGACAAGGGGAAGTGATGTGAACATGAATAAAGCTGATGCAGCTTGCTAGCCGTGAGTACTAAAGACCTCTGTCTCTGACCCAGGAGTCCCGTATCTTCTGCCAGCAGGCTAATGAGCTTGCAAGTAGGGTAAAATCTCAGCCCTTCCTAGTTCTTCACAGTAACAGCCTCTACCTTATAGAGTTCTTATGAGGATTAAATGAAGATAAAGCATATAGAGACCTCTATATGAGTCCAAAGGAGGTCCTCAATTAAAATCAACTTCTATTACTCTCTATATAATGAATGATCTTTCAATATGTATATATTTGAATGCGTATTTTTATACATACATTCACTCTAATTACTCAATGGAAGACTGTAATAGAAACTGTGACTAAATGATTTTAATGACATGGAGAGACTCAATTATGAATGACACTGGCTCGAGATAAACTCCAATACTGAGTCACAACATTAGAGTGATTAATAGAATTTCGACCTTATACTATACAACTTAGTGTTTAAAATCCATAAACGAAAATGCAAATCAAAACCACAAATAGATACCATCTCACCCCAGTTAGAATGGCTATTATCAAAAAGACAAAAAATGGCAAGTGCTGGCTAGGATATGGAGAAAAGGGAACTCTTATACACTGTCCGTGGGAATGTAAATTACATTATGGAAAACAGTATGGAGGTTTCTCAGAAAACTAAAAATAGAACTACCGTAGGATCCAGCAATCCCACTACTGGGTATTTTACCAGAGGAAAGGAAATCAGTGTAATAAAGGAATACCTCATGTTTATTGCAGCACTATTCATAACAGCCAAGATGTGGAATCAACCTAAGTGTTGATATTAGCAACTGGGAAAGGCGGGGGAAGAGAAGATGGGGAAAGAGGGGTTAGCAGATACAAAATTATGGCTAGATAGAAGGAATGAGTTCTGGAGTTCTGCAGCACCGTAGGGTGAATATGGTTAGCTACAATTTACTGTATATTTTCAAAAAGCTAGAAGAGAGAATTTTGAATGTTCACAACACAAAGGAATGATAAGCGTTTGAGGTGATGGATATGCTAATTGCCCTGATTTGATCATTATACTTTGTATCAAAATATCACACTGTATCCCATAAGTATGTACAATTATTACATGTCAACTGAAAATTTAAAAGGGAAAAAAATTAAAAGTTCAGAAGTTTAAAAACCATGAGGGTTTGATTTATATTCCAGCTCTTCCATCCATAAACTATGAGACCTTGAGCAAATTACACAGAGTTTTATCTTCTGAAATGTGGAAATTAAAAGTATCTACCCATCACCTGGTACTATAGGCATTAAACAAGACAGTAACTTGTAAAATGTCTAATATAGTGTCTGGCACATACCAAACATTCACTAAAAGTTGAGTATTTATTATTTTATTCAAAGAACAAGAGCACCAAGAGAAGAGATGTGATGTTTTTAGTATTTTCCGAAGTACTTTTACTTTAGCTCTTTTAATCCTCCCAATAATTCTTGGAGGTAGGCAGAATAAATATTAGCCCAGCTTCACAGATGGGAAACTGAAGCTAAAGGAGGTTAAGTGGCTTTCCCAAGATCAAAGATCTCGCAAATGGCAGACATTTTACTTTTTAGCGTTTCTTGCCATGTGGACAGCCAGCAGAGAATATCAAAAGGTAAAGATCTCTCTGTGCTTTGGGTAACAGGGCTCACACATCACCAGGAGCTGGAGAATGCATTTTGGCCCGGCTTGACAGCCTTATGAGCTTGCAGCTTTCAACCAAATGCAAACTTTTAGTGTGTGTGCATTTAGGTTTTGCCAAGAGTAGATGGCTTTCTATTTTTAAAAAGGAGGGGGAAAGCACATGGGAAGGTATTTAAATCCAGCACCAAAGTCCTCTTGGACATCAAATAGCTCTTAGAAAACAACATTTTGATGAGTTAAGTATAAATGAATCAAAACCATATGAACTAAATTTCCCTTAAAATACACAGGGGTCTAAAAATTAAGGAGAAAAATGCATTGATAAAATACATTTGGGATTTTATTGAAACCAAAACATTTACAAAAGCCATTACACATCCCAACACACCCAACCTCCATGTGCCCTATTCTGATGGTCGTGGACAATCTCCCCAGACCTCCCCAGTAACAGGCTGCCAAATATTTCCTTTCTTGCCAAGAAAAAAAAAAAAAAATCCAATGGACTCCAAGCCACCCCATGGCAAGGTTCAGATCCTGTCTTATGTGCCGTTGATAAAACACCTTCGGCCTAAATGGTTCAAATTACAATTCTTCTGTATTTGGAACAATCAGCCTTAATCACGTTGCTCTGTGCACCCCATCACACTGAAGGCCAAATAACCAATTTCTGCCTAAATGGTTTTATAAGTGGCTATTAAATTAAGCTTCCAACTTGCAGTCCTAAAGCTAGTAAACTTTCAGGTTACTTTTCAAGCTTGTAAAATTAGCTAAAGATGATGAATATGAAAGCCCGGACAGGAGCTGGCATAGGAGAGTGAGGCAGCAATATATCATGCAACCGTGGCTCCGCTGCAGCGGCTTCCAGCAAGCTGGAAATAAGCATGTGATATTAACTGAAGCCCTTAATTTAAGGAAACGGAATCGACCAACTAGTAATTAACAAATTATTCTTAAACAGGCCTCGCTTAAAAATTAAGTTGAACTACCATTTTTCTGTAACCCGTCAGGAAAACGCTGACTGGTACTTAAAGTAAACACAACTTAAGCAGATGGTGAGCTCTCTCAGGGCACCAAACCTATACTTAACTAAATCAGCGTTGTCGGACTCTAGTGCTACATGGATACTCAGCAGAATTCACGGGCATCTTTGCAAGATTTGGCGATGATTTACTGTCACGTGGAGATGACAACTGAGAGCTCTAAGTTTTCCTGTTGGAATGTTCTGCACCCTGAGACAGGTAAAGTCTACTGGAAGGAAGTGTTTTGCAACTGATATATCCCAGAAGCACATCATAGAAGCAAGGATGATCCTGACCCATCTAAGCAGAAACAAGGGCTTCTGTGTGTTTTCATTCACTCATTCAGGAAATATCTACTCAGTGTTTACCAGCTGGGATGCATCGTGCTAAGCACTGGGCATACAAAGTTGCATGATATTCAAAATTACTCACAAATCACACAAGTACAGAGAGAGAAATAATAATGCGACCTAATGAATTCTGTTACAAAGATGCTGCAGAAAGCACTTTGAGAATCCTAAGAACCAAAGAGCTAACTCCAACTGAGGGATTTGGGAAGGTCTTCATCTTTGGAGGTACCATCTTAGGGCGTAGGCAGTGTAGTATAGAGGTTAAGAATATGGGTCCTGAGTGATAGGAGGCACAGGTTCAAATCCTGACTCCATCATTTGATTGGCTATATGACCTTGGGAAATCTACTTAACCTCTCTGGACCAGGTACCTCCTCTGCAAATTGGGACTCATAGTGGCAACCACCTCATTGTAAGGATTAAATGAATGCCTGGCACATAATAGATGCTATTATCTTAACTAGATATTATAAGAATTTATCCAACAAAAATTGAGCAGAGAGAAAATTCCAGTTAACAGAATAGCATGTGCAAAGGCAGAGGTTTATGAAAGGTCTGGTAGTTTGCGAGCATGGTGAAAATTCAGGATAGCAGGGTCATAAAGTATGTGTGGGAAGGAATCAGGTGTAGACACATCAAGCCAAGGAGGTTAGATTGTATCCCGTGACAGCAGAGACCTAGCAGAGGGTTGACATAGTCAGCTTTGGTTTTTCTGTTCATTCTGCCTGCAGTGTGGAGCCCGGGCTAGAGACAGTGGCGTAGGGTCTACTCGAGATGTGAAGACAAAGCATCACGTGAAGGGTATGTTTTTATTTTGTGGGTTTTTTGGGTTTTTGGGTTTTGTGTTTGTTTATTTAATCACAAGTAGATCTGTCTGTAGTCAAGGATGACAGAGCAGACAAGGCTACTGTAGGTTGCTTACCAACAAAAATTGTGGGGCACGGCAAAGTGCAGCTATTCCAATCCTTACCCTGCCCTCCAAGTTCTGAGGGTATCTCTATTTGCCCCCTTCCTCCACCGCACAAAATGGTGGGGCTGTATTTCAAAACTTGCCGTTGGGAGTCCACTTGTAACTGGTCAACTTTATTAATTTTAATGGTGTTCACAAATCACAGAATGTTAGGAGTAAAAGAGAATTTATGGCGACCACTAAATCCAGTTGCTCCCCAATTGGGGGGGGGGGTCTCTGGATTCCTAGGAAGTCTGTGAAAGTAATAACAGAGATCAGTTCTATTTTCAGTGTTTCCAAAAGGTTAGCACATATTTAAACATTTAGCCATTCACAAAATAAAATGCTTCACATGCCAAGTAAAATGTCAACTTTCTTTACTGTTGGCTGCAACTATTTTGACTTAGTATGGTGACATCAGTCACCTCATGTTTATCACAATTTCTGATTGACAGTTATGAATGCCATTGATTTATAAAGAAAATGAATTAATTAGTTAATACTTATCAAGTAGGATAAAATCTTTCAATATAAAAATAAAGAAAAACATAGAGGTCCTTTATGGTGTAAAGCTGGGCATCCCTGATCTCTAGTTCATCCTCAACATCCCTAACACCCCCCTTTGACAGCATGTAGACTGAGGGTGTAGACTCTATCAGTGTTACTCAGTGACAGAGTCTACACCCTTGTTCCCATCTCACACCTTGCCCATTTTTAGAGCACACAACACACTCTTTAGTTCAAATGTCTATTGCAAGTGAAAATACAAAGCAGTATGTTTGAGGCTATCGACACGTTAAAGGAAACCCTGAGCTTTAGTTCTTAAGCAATGACTGAGTTAAGTAACATCTATTCTTGGATGGAATTCCATTACATAACAATAAATGTGTCTCTAGATTGTAAGGTCTCTAGGCAGACTTCTTGTGCTTTGTCACCCATGTGCTCTATCCAGTAAATACTTAAGGCATAACATAAATGATACTTCACAATGCATCCCAACCACAGATGGTTCCTGAACAAAAGCCTTTTTGGATAACTGGAAAACATCATGTGGGGATGAGTGGCCAGTGTTTTGTAAATTCACCCTGAGCCTGAGAGCTATCAGATTTTAATCTTGCAAGTATCTCTATTCTCTTTTCTGTTCCAGATCACATTTAATACTATAACTCCAAAAAAAAAATCATACAAAGAATAGTGAAAATGCTAATCCCTTGAGTGACTGCATTTAAGAAGTGGGATGATATGACACTGTTTATAGTTAATAAGATTATATCTTTATTTTGTTTATTTATTTATTTATTTTTTTGAGAGAGAGTCTCACTTTGTTGCCCATGCTAGAGTGCCGTGGCATCAGCCTAGCTCACAGCAACCTCAAACTCCTGGGCTCAAGCGATCCTACTGTCTTGGCCTACCGAGTAGCTGGCTACTCGGTAGGACTACAGGCATGCACCACCATGCCCAGCTAATTTTTTCTATATATTTTTAGTTGACCAATTAATTTCTTTCTATTTTAAGTAGAGACGGGGTCTCGCTATTGCTCAGGCTGGTCTCGAACTCCTGACCTTGAGCGATCCGCCCGCCTTGGCCTCCCAGAATGCTAGGATTACAGGTGTGAGCCACCGCGCCCAGCTGGATTATATCTTTAAATGCAGTTATCAATGAGTATTAATAATAAAAGCTATTATAGTTCCATAGTATTTAGATTATAAAACAATTACACCTTACGTTTCCTGTTGTTGGATGAAATGAGTTGTGCTTTTATTGTACTTCTGGAAATCAATGGTCACCAAAATTAGGTTTTTGTAGGCACTCAGTAAAATATTTGGTAACAAATTGAGCTAACAAGTATCTTATATTGGTAGAAGGTGATGGAAGGAAGATCAATAGAACTAAGACTTCAGTGATATTTTTAACATATAGATAGCTTCTATATGTTAGAAGATAGCTTCATTTGAAGAAAACGGAATGGTGGTCTCTCTTGGCAAGCTTATCAAAATATGCATAAGGTGGAGTGGTCAGAGGTACAAGGAAAAGAGGCAACCATGACAGAGAGTGAATTCTGGCTCTGCCACTTAATAGCTACATGATCTTGGGTAAAACCTTCAGCTTCTCTGAACTTCAGTTTCCTCCCCAGAATAGAGATAATAACACCTACTACCTAAAACAATGTAAGTATTTAACATAGTACCTGGCATATAGTAGGCATTGATATAACTGGTTCATCTCTTTTCTCAACATGCACAACAGTAGTATCAAGTTCTTCACCACACCTTTCTCCCTGTAGGTTGGTCACCTTTCTCCCTGCAGGTTGGGAGAGTCCTTTCTGCTTCTCAGCTAAGTGGGACCTTAGGAGGAAGAGCTGAGTTATCTGAGGGATGCAGCATCTGGTCAAAGTGGAGGCAAAATCATGACTGTATTGCACCAAACCAAAGACCTTCTGATGCTTCTCTAAACCTGGGGAAAGGACAGTTGGGGACAGTTCATCATTTGCCTCTAATGCAACCTTTGAGTTACCTCAGGAGCATAGTACACAATTCCATTTTTGGAATTTTATATAGCAGAATAAATGCAACCTGTTCCCCTAAAATCCATCATCTTGGTAATACATCCTTAAATCTCAGAATCAAATACTGTGAAAGGTTGGGCTGGTCCCATTTATCAGAGGCAGTGATCAATCCAAGTAGAATCTTAGAGAATCTCAGAGTCTATACTTTGGAACCTAATCCTAAAATTAAACGTTTGATTATTTCCTAGAAAAAGAAAATGCCATGGAAGCTCCACCTGGTTGGGGGAAAAATGGCAATTGCCATCTAATCACAGGTAAATAATTTGCCATCACATTTGTCAGAATCTTTGTACTTATTTAAGTACATGTTTAAGATAGTGTAATTCAGGTCTGAAGAGAAACTAAATGTTTTTAGTTCCTTTGCTACCTCTCCAAACATCCATCTTCTCCAGATGTTCTTCCCACCCAACCAAAGAAATAATATATAGATGAGTGATAATCTGGCCCCATTCTGTGCCTACTGAACAGGGCAAACACTGGGGGGAAAGGAAACCACCCTCTGAGGTTTTCCAGAAAACACACAGAGAGTCCAACAGATTATTTATAGCTGGGGCTGAGGTCTCAGATATGTTTAAGGAACAACAGAAAACATGAGTGACAAAAGGCCATGTGCACAAAGGCATGCAACAAGCACAGGCTACTAAGACCTCTGCAGCTTGAGCTGCAAGGGCGAGAAGCATCGATTTTTACTGGATAGGGCATATCAGGTTACAGGAATGCACACATTTAATTTTTATGAGACCGAAGGCTCACAGAAACGAAACACACGCACAAAAAAAACCCTACTTTACGACACGTTAATAAAGCCAGTGAAGAGCCACTTTAAAATAAAACGAAGAGAAATGGCTTGATGGTGTTATCAAAAGGTCTTTGAAAATAACGCATACTGCCACCAGCCACTCTGACATGTTCTGTGACACTTTTAGCCTCCTGGACAGAGACGTGAGACCCAGGTCACATACTGAAATCCTCTTATGTAAATATGTATACATGGTATTACTCACCCCTGTCCGGTTTCTATAAAGAATATTTTTCATTTTCTATGTAAGTCCAAGAGTCACCAATCTTCCAGCTCTAAGGCAAGAAAAGCAAGCAAGCACTGGCAGAAATGTGGTTTCATACCGGAGCCTCTTCTCCAGGCCAAATGTAATTTACAGCTGAGTGTCTGGCTCATCTGTCACAGGAGAATTACACAACCCCACCACTTACCCTGAAAATAAATATGCGCTCCTCATTCAGGTAAATGAGATCGTTTCAGAAATAAATTGACTCCACCACTAAAACTTGCCTTTTGCAAAGAAAATAAATGTTTGCAATGTTTCTCCTGATGAAGATGATGCAGCTGACACTTACATTTAAGAGGCTGGTTATATGGCCCTCATTCATGCGAAGGCCAGCCCAGGAGAAGCTAGAGGCCGCTGGAGCCGGAAACATCTGATAATAAGTCTGCTAAATCAACTCTGGGCTCTTATCAGCATGCAAAATCTCCCAGGCAAAAATGGAGGGGAAAAGGTCAAAATGCACATCTTCACTGACATTCATACATCTGGAAATAAAACAACCCTGCAAAACGACACTGAATTTTTACTAGCCCACACAAAGCTTTTAACTACCCACCCCCTCCTAGGGAGTTCCCTTCAGTTGAGCTTCACAACAACCTTGTAAATTAAAGAAGGTATCATTTTCCAGTTTATAGATTGGGAAACTCAGGCGGCATAAAGTTCCAGAAGTGTCCAGAACTCAGAGCTAGTTATAGGCTGAGTCAGGGGAAAAAAGCCAGGTAGCCTAAGTGATAATTCCAGCGTTCATGCAATCCCTCTCCTTTTAGAAGAATTATAACACTCTTATAGCTACTAACACTCTCATACCTACTCTTAAGGTGGGTATGATCTAGGTAGAAAAATAAGACATTTACACACTAAATTAAACAATACCACTCAAGAAAAATCACCAATGCTAAATATGTATTATTTTAACTGTTGTCAACTCAAGAGTCACATTAATTCTATGAATTTATGGAACTGACAACATTTTTTTTTTTTTTTTTTTTGAGACAGAGCCTCACTCTGTCACCTGGGCTAGAGTGCTCTGGCATCAGCCTACCTCACAACAACCTTAAATTCTTGGACTCAAGCAATCCTCCTGCCTCAGCCTCCTGAGTAGCTGGGACTATAGACGAGAGCCACCATGCCTGGCTAATTTTTTGTTTCTAGTTTTAGTTGTCTGGCTAATTTGTTTTCTACTTTTCTTTCAGTTGGGGGTCTTGCTCTTGCTCAGGCTGGTCTGGAACTCCTGACCTCAAACAATCCACCCGCCTCAGCATGATTCTTAATAAATTCACACCCAGTTCCAAACTTAAAACTACACAATAAAAGTCAGGGCCATTGTTCAGAACATGTCATTTGTTAAATTATTTATATCCAAGAGTCTTTTTTTGCTGAATAACTATTAATAGGTAAACTATAAGAGTCTTAGGTATAATTATTTACCAGTAAACTAACCACCCCAGATTGTATGACTCACATCGAAGGAAAAAGAAGTTAATGTGGTTTATAAACCAAGTGTCTCAAATATTTAGCTATTTTATTATTGAGTTAGAATGACCTGTAGAGATATAAAAATTTTACAGTTTTTTTTTTGCATTGCCTCTTCTTGCAATCCAACAATTTTAAATACTTTCAAAAACTGTTCCCTTTCTTTATTTGAAAGAACTCACTTAGCATGGGGTAAAAGAAACATAAACAAGCTGTGAAGACAATAGGCAAAAAACATCTCTCCAAATAACTGGATCTGGGTGTTGAATTTTGGCATTCAATTAAAATTCTATAAAAGACATGAAGAAAGTAATGATCTAATCATTATAATAATTAGTACCTATATTTTCAGAGTCTCTAAGAATAATTAATTAGTGCATACCTTTGAGGTATTATTATCTCCATTATAAAATGGGGCAGCGGAGATGGAGCCGAGATGAACGGAGTTGCCTCTGGCTACAGGCAGAAGTAGAGAGTGGAATGTCAGATACCTGGAATTCCTGAGCCCCGCTGCCTCCTAACTAAGCCTGCTCACTCCAAGCTAGCATCAGGAACATCATTCGTTAAATGGCATAAACAAGAAGCTGTCCTTTTTCTCTCATCAACTATTCCTCTCCACTGGTGCTACTCACCCTCTTCAGTTCTCATATGAGATTCTTTTCAGACAGTGATTTCGCTGGCAGGCTGCCACCTAAAAGTGGAGTTGAGTAAAATGAGATAAGTAGAAGTCTGGATCTTTCAAAAATTTTTATTACAGTAGGAGGAGAAACAGAAAAATATAAGGAAGATGAATACAACTGAAGCTAGAATAAGCAGAAGTGGCATTATTCTAAAAGCAAACTGTGTTTACATATTCACAGACTCGTAAGTCCACCAGGAATTAAGAACCACAAGAAATTTTTTTGTATATCTTTTTATACCAAAGTATAAAAAGGACTATATTTGTGCTTCTAAATTTTGAAGATAAAAGTGAATATCCTTCTTCCCGTATTAAAATAGTGAAATATTAGCACTCCAAGAGAAAAAAAACAAAAGGCACAGACACACACGAACAGACAATTCACAAATCGCCAGCAAACAAATGGAAATAACGTTCAACTCCCCTTTGAATCAAATAAAAACAAATTAAAACAATTTTTGACCTAATAAATTGTGAAAATATTTCTTTTTAATGACAATGCCCAAATCTTGGCTGGAGATGCCATAGGCACAACTGCATAGCCTTGATGTGTATGAGGCAATCAGTATAAGCCATTTTAAAAGCAATTTAGCAAAATGTATCAAAATCCACTTGGGACAATTCCTTTGGAAAAATAAGAGATGCAAACAAAGGGTTATATGCATGAAGGGTCATCACAATATTATTTGTTACCAGAGAAAAAATCACAATAAACTATCCATCCAATAATAAGCAAAATGGTTTAAGTAAATTATAACAACTAAAAGATTATGAGGCTATCAAAATCATGTTTTCGAAAAATAAATTAGGATCTTGGAGAGATGTTCACAAAATAGTGCTAAGTAGAAAAAAATCCAAACAAACACAAAACTGCAAATACTCTATAAAATATAGCTAGACGATATGGATAGATAAGGACATAGATGCTATGAAGGATTATATATCAAAATCACCAACAGTGATTATCTTTGGCTAGAATTTTCTTCTTTACATTTTTCTGTATTTCCTACAATGAGTATTGTAGTCAGAAAACAGTAGCTTTATCTTTAAAATTTGAAAATAAGAAAGTGAAGGACTCCCTGAACTTGAGATATAGTTATCATTTTTTTCAGTATTTTTGTTCAAGCCAGCTAAAATTCCTTTGTTGACTCAGAAGGGGACATCCCAGCAAGTAGACTTCAAGATCAGGATTGGTTTATTTCCACTGTTAAGACTGTAGAACTTTCCTTTTTCCACTTACTCTGGAAAAAAGAGATGCCTTGTTTTTTCTCTTCGGGGTATTTTACTCACAAGGTCAGCTTCAGAGGAAATGTGGAGGAAAGAGAAGCTACCAAGACCACTAATATTAAATTGTGCGCTCTCATTTTAAAATCCCAGATGAGCACTGTGTACCTGCCAGCTTGCAAAAGAGCCACAGGACTGCGTACAAGCAATGGCCATAAATGACACAACCGAAAAATGATTGCCGCTTGTTTGAGAAAATGTGCACAGAATATGCCAAAAGATTCCTACACTGGGTAGTTTTCTGAATGAATTTCTCGTAAGTTCTGTCACATGAAACTAATGTAATACTAGGAATCCCTGGGATACAGGGACCTCATTCCAGATGCATCTACCACATTGCCTTTGCCCTTGCTGGTCGAAATACACAACCCTTCAACTCTGTGTAAGACACATTGCATAATTATAACAACCTATTATAAAGTTTCAGTGCTTGTTTTATCTTAATTCTGTCATTTTCTTTTTTGATGTTGTTGTTAGGTTTATATCAAGAGAAAATTTAGCACCCTAAATAAATTAGAAGGGTGAAATCTTAGGTTGTATGAGGATGGAGGATATTCAGAACTAGAAATAATTAATCAAGATTTATTCTCAAAGAGAATGACAATTATCTCTGCTACATCAATCATAATAGCCACTCATAATTTATATAGCATTTTTTTTTCACTCTGGTCTTGCTCTGTCACCCAGGCTGGAGTGCAGTGGCCTGATAATAGCTCATTGTAGCTTCAAACTCCAGGGCTCAAGTGATTCCCCTACTTCAGCCTCCTAAGTAGTTGGGACTACAGGCGTTTGCCACCACAACCAGCTAATTTTTTTTAAATTTTTTGTAGAAATGGGATCCCACTATGTTGCCCAGGCTGATCTCAAACTCCTGGCCTCAAGTGATCCTCCTGCCTCGGCCCCCCAAAGTACTGGGATTATAGGTGTGAGCCACCGTGCCTGGTCTACATAGAATTTTAAAACCCAAGTGGCGTTTTCACATTCATGGCAATTTACTCCTCTTAAAAAGGCTATGAAGTGTATATTATTATCCTCTCCATCTTACACATGGAGGGACTGAGACTCAGTAGATTGAATAAGCTCCATGAAGGCAAAGACCTTCTTTCTTGTTCCCTGTCTAGCACTGTAAATGTTCAATACATCTTTCTTGAGTGGCAGTCTCTCACAGCAATGTCATCTATAAACATGGGGACTTTTTCATGAATTCCCCAACTGACATTTAGTTATATTAATTCATCGATCAATCAACAATCTGTCTATGGATGTGTGTAGCACACAATTATGTATTATTGGAACCAGTGTATGTGTTTCCCAATAACGCAGCACCTCTGAAAGCTCACTCTAGCTTTTTTAAAAACAGTAAAAACACCATTCCCTAACTCAATCCTGTTATTCATATAGCCCCACACCACCAAAGACAGAGACCTAGAGCTCTTTTGTGAGCTAACAACCCTTTCATGCTAAATCAAATCTCTTTCCTTCAGTATCATTTCCTATAATGTCCCAGGATGAGACTGGAGGCAACAGACCTTCAAAGAGCCACCAAGGGCAGTCATCAACCAGCTCAGACCCCCTCATCCCACTCAATGTCACCACCCCTTCTTGGCCCACCTGGCCTCTCTTACCCTGAAAAACATGGCAAGTAGTAAGTAACAGGTCTTGTCAAAGGTCACTATAAAATAACCTCAAACGCTGTTAGATAAAGGTGTCCACAGAAATGCAACACAGTTGCTTATAAGGAAACAGGAGGCAGGGGGATTTTGATTAGGAAGTGTATGTAAGCCTTAAATCCCTTTTCGTTTTAGAGTTTCGGTCAAGTGCTTATTCAGTCTTCAGCCGCAATCCATTCGCTCCTCACAGATTACTAATAAAAAAATGTTTGTTGGCCGGGCGCAGTGGCTCCCACCTGTAATCCTAGCACTCTGGGAGGCTGAGGCGGGAGGATTGCTTGAACTCAGGAGTTGGAGACCAACAGGAGCAAGAGCGAGACCCCCATCTCTACTAAAAATAGAAAGAAATTAGCCAAACAACTAAAAATAGAAAAAATTAGCAGGGGCACAGTGGTGCGTGCCTGTAGTCCCAGCTACCTGGGAGGCTGAGGCAGGAGGACTGCTTGAGCCCAGGAGTTTGAGGTTGCTGTGAGCTAGGCTGACGCCACAGCACTCTAGCCCAGGCAAGAGAGTGAGACTCTGTCTCAAAAAAAAAAAAAAGAAAAGGAAAATGTTTGTTTAGAGAGCCACATGGAGCCATTAAATAATCAATTATCCACGTTTTAAGAAGATAAGAAAATCAGTAGGTGTGATTACTCTTGGAATTGTATGATTACAAGTAAAGGGCACTCAATGCATCATGTATAAAGTATCACTTCAATAACAGTCACCCATTCGTTCAGCAAATATTAAAGAAGTATCTGACATGTGACAGAACCAGATGTTCGGAAAATAGTGATGAACAAAACATGCTTGATCCCCGATATTTCAGAATTTCAGTTCTAGTGGGACATGTGGATTTTAAATTTTTTTTAATTAAATTAAGCATCACACAAAGGAATGTAACATTGATAATGCTATGAAGGAAAAGTCGGGGACAAATGTAGACTGGGAAATCAGGGAAAAGCACACATTGGCTATCAGGAATGGTCTAGGCAGAAAGGATAGCACATGCCAGGGCTCTGGGGCTGAGAAGGGTGTGGCACCTTCAGGGACCTGATTTTCCAGTGTGATTGGGGCCCACTGAGAAAGGGGCTGTGTGTGGGGAGATGAGGCCGGCCTACCTGATGTCCGAGACTGTGGTCCTGGCTCTAGCTGTGTCAGCTGCCCAGACACCTTCCCTGAACTCCTCTCTCAGCATCTCGTGTCTCCTGGACATCTCCTCGCCCATGATGCGCCCAAAACAGCACTCCCGGTCTCTCTCCCCCGCTACACCTGTTTCACCCACCACCTTCCCCATCTCAGTGGACGCAACTCCGTCCTTCCAGAGCCTCAGGTCAAAAACCTTAACATCTTCCCTGCCTTCCTGCTTACCCTCACATCTAATCCATCGGCAAGTCCTATTAGTTTTACCCTTCACAATAAGCCAGAATCCAACTCCTTCTCGCCACCTCTCCCACAGTCATCCCATCTCTTGCCTTGGGTTATTTGTCTTCATATTATGATGTGCTTTTAAAGTGCAGAATTTTGTCTTCCTTATTTTCATTGTGCAAAACAGAGGTAGCACATAGGCATAAATTGTCCCTCAACAACCAGAAAATGAGAACTTTTTTTCTTCCTGCATTGAAATATCTAAACGCAACCTAGTATGTGTGTGTGTGTGTGTGTGTGTGTGTGTGTGTGTGTTTATGGGAACTGTTAGTTTTTGTCCTTGTCAGTAAATATTAGCACATCAAAAAAATAATTGTTAAGCCTGCCAGGGTGACAGATTATAGTCATATTTATTAATAATTCTTCCTTCTCAAGGTTGAATGTTGGTATTTCCCTTTCAGCATTGCTCTTTTACAAACCCTGGAGACAAATTCAAGGCCAAATCAAGGTCAATGCCCACAATAGCAAAACATTAGTGAGTGTAACATGTATGTATCTATTTTTAAGGGTAGCCTTATTTCACTGTGTTTTGCTGGCTTTGTTCATATGTGGTAATATGTGGACCCCCGTCTCTGAAGACTTGTTCCAAGTTCTTGTGGGGGTCCATCAGAGGTTTATTTTTAGCACATGCAAAGAAATGTCTGGTTATAATCTTCATCACCTCCAATCTGCCAGTCTTTTTTTTGTTTTATTTTTTATTTTTTTGACAGAGTCTCACTCTGTTGCCTAGGCTAGAGTGCTGTGGCATCAGCCTAGCTCACAGCAACCTCAAACTTCTAGGCTCAAGCAATCCTCCTGCCTCAGCCTCCCGAGTAGCGGGGACTATAGCCATGCTCCACTATGCTAATTTTTTCTATATATTTTTTCTATATATTTTCTATATATATTTTTTCCACCACTAATTTTTTCTATATATTTTTAGTTGTCCAATTAATTTCTTTCTATTTTTAGTAGAGACGGGGTCTCGCTCTTGCACAGTTTAGTCTTGAACTCCTGACCTCGAGCGATCCTCTCACCTCAGCCTCCCAGAGTGCTAGGATTACAGGCATGAGCCACCATGCCCAGCCCAATCTGCCAGTTCTTATAGGGTCCCACTGCTACTTGAGCTGGGTGCTGCCCAATATGACTGTCGTCCTTACAAAAAGAAGAGCTTGGAGCCAGATACACAAAGGGAAGACCATGTGAAGACACAGACAGGATGGCCATCTTCAAGCCAGGTAGAGAGGCCTGGAAGAGATTCTCCCTCACAGCCTTCAGAAGGAACCAGTCCTGCCAGTACCTTGATTTCTCACTTTTAGCTTCCAGAACTGTGAGAGAATAAATTTCTGTTGTGTAAGCCACCCAGTTCATGCTACCTTGTTATAGCAGCCTCAGGAAACTAATATACCTTGCCCTGCCTTGGACCTCCCTGAAGACCAGAGCTGTGGCTACCTTGGGGGTAGAGGATTGGGGGGATTTTCTCCCTGACTGTGGGGGCTACTCTCTGATAGAAGTTACCAGAACCGTACTGCCATGCAACCTGGTGAATGCACTGCGGCTTTCAGTCATAGCAGCTCTTTGAGTTTTTGTTCACGATTACTTTCTATTCTCTTCTGAGAATATAGACATGAGCCCATGGGACACTGGCCCTTCCTTTTTCCAATACCACAAAGGATGATCTGGACTTTGTCATGGGGTCAGGCTTGTCCTTACTCCATCTTCCCCTAGAATGAGTAGCTCCCTCTCCCCTTCCCTCATCTTCCAGTTAATTAATCCTTAGCCACACTGATCTTACCTCTTCCATGGCTTTTGAGTCTGGCACCATCATAGGCTGAGCCCCTGTCACCTCTTACCTGGGCAACCACAATAGCCCCCAACTGGGTTTTTTGCCTCCAGACTTGCACCTCCTAACCCCCTCCTGAAATACTAAATCGCAGGGACTTATTTGATGTCTCTGCTCACAGTAAGTTTCTCTGTGAGGAGAGGGACTCTCTGTGATTTTGATCATGTATCTCTACTACCTGGCACATAATAGATGCTCAGCAAATAGTTAACCACTTCGGTACCAGCTTCCCCTATAGTTGACAGCCACAGATGAATGTGCACAGCGACTCTAGCCGACAGCCGTGATATGATTTTTCTAATTTTTCATTTATCAAAATAAAATTACAAACATTTAAAAATAATGTAATGAAAACATGTACGTATATGTTACCTATTCTGATTTGCATTACAAGTAAAGCTGCCTATAAAGTAAAACAAGCTTTCAGTGCTTTAAAGCTTTCCTCATCACACAAGGACTAAGAGTGCCAGCTGTGGGCAAGGTTTCTCGGCCTGTGAGTGCCGTACCGAAGTGATTAATGAAGAAAGGGAGGGAGGAATTATGGAAAGTTAGGCTCAAGCCTAATATCAAGGACTCTGATATTTTGAATGAAAGAGAGCTTCTTTGTTTATGTATGTCTGTTGCTACTTAGTAACCAAAGGCACACTCGATTCCATAGGCATGTGTGGCTAGCAGGAAGGAACAGAGATGAAGGACAAACAGGAGCAGGAGAGGGGGAAGGAGGCAGGGAAAGACACCTGAACTCTAGTTGTATGTCTGGCACTTGCTTTAGCTGGCACTCCACATGCCACGTAAGCCCTGTGAGTCTTGGTTTCTTCATCCATCAAATGGGAACGACAATATCTGTCCTGTATATTGCACTGTGTTGTTACATTATCCCAATAAGATAGTTTCTATGAAATTACTTTGAAAAATCCCAAAGATGTAAAGCGTTATTAATCAGCGGTTGTCTCGGTGTAGGCTACTAAGCAAACAGGCAGTAACCCTCACAGGGAAACACGCAGGACAGTCCAACTAATGCTAATGGTCATTTCTGATTACGCACGTTAGCATAAGTTCATTAACTCGATTTTCTTTTTTAGCGTAACACATATAATGTATTCACAAACACATGTAGTTTGAACTCATATTCAGCCACGGCAATTTCAGGTTTGTGTCCGTGTCACTACAGTGTTGGTAACGCGTCTCAAGAATCACCATGGACTTTTCATTCTGAAGTCCATGGCTTCTAGGTCCGTGAACCTTTTCGTGAACGTCAGCCTATGTGAAACACCTGAAAACTGGCTCCCAGCCTTCACCCGATTGTTTAAAAGGTCTATAATCCAAAAAAGCCAGGAGCAACCGGCCCAGCCCTCCTTCTCACTGCTTCTAGAAACTCTTCTTATAATAGTTCTGACACTCTGACACTCCATTAGCGACTCTGGGGAGGTCACTGATTTCTGAGATAGTCCTTCCCATTGATGTATAGGTCCACTTGTTTCAAAATTCTTCCCTTTATGAAGCCAAAGTAGCAAACACAGCAAGCCCCATCCCTTTACATAGCCAACCCTCTTCTTCCTCCCCTCCTCCACTTCTCACTGTTTTTCTCTGAAGCACAGAGAATACATCAGAGAGTAGTATGCTCCTTGTCCACAGAATCTCCCTGGATATTATGCACAAGTCTGAGCCTCCTCCTTTCCAAGTCAAATGTCTCTAATTTCCTCCACCTATGATCTGCTTCCAGAACTTTCAACTCCCAGATTGTCCTGCACTAAACAACTTCTCACTGGTCAGTGTCACTGTGAAGCACGGGTTTATATTCTCTTACTTGAACTAGGGGCTGCTTTACTAGACTTTTTTGTTGATCTCACCTGAGTATATCCCTGTGCTGAGAAAGGCAATCAAGTAAATCCAAAAAGAATGCTCAAATAAGGCCAACTGGTTGTGTTTTCAAATGAAATGGTATAGCTTTCTATACCCAGGGCTCACCCAGATCCAAGTCAATCCTGAGAAAAGAGGCCCCGGATTCTCCTATGTGTAGAATCACATCACACGCACAAACACACATGCACATACACACACACACATGCACACACACACACACGTC
>VSMD01051611.1:0-40140 GCA_008750895.1 Mirza zaza
GGTTCTGTGGATGGGGGTGGATAGGTGGGAGGTGGCAGGCAGCGTGTGATAGTCCAGAAACTCCTTGCGGTGCATGCAAAGGCAACACGCATTGTTCAAGGGAAAAGATCTGGAGCTTCATTAGCTTCTCAAAGTGGCCCTGGACCCCACCCCTGATGTTAAGAATCTCTGCTCTGAAAGAGAAGCGATCAGTCATGTGCTGTGCTCAGCGTGTTCCCAGGTGACTAAGGAACTCAGCCTCAGGGCCCTAGACGAAGTGTCTTCCCAGTGCCAAATCCATTCCCATTTTGCGTTCAATGCTTCTACAGCTATAGCTACACTTTCTTAAACCAAAGGACTTGTATTCTCAAAGAGCTTCTGCATAGACAAGAAGCCTTGTTGGGTTGGTTGGTTGCATCTCAGTGTTTCAAGTGAGTCAAGAGCTGCTCTTCCAAGGTGATGTGTCCGAGGGTGTGAGGTTGTCCCGGCCTGAGCGTGGTGATGTAAGCAGGTGCTTTGCTTCTCTCCTCCCCCATCCTTTCCTCATCCCTTCCACCCCTACCCCTGCCTACCCACCACCGCCTTTTAGGAAGCCTCAGCATGAGCAGAGAAAGGAGCAGGAGCCAAAAAGACCTCACATTAAGAAGCCTCTGAATGCTTTTATGTTATACATGAAAGAGATGAGAGCGAACGTCGTAGCTGAGTGTACTCTAAAGGAAAGTGCAGCTATCAACCAGATTTTAGGCAGAAGGGTAAGTATGGGGTGGTCTATACATGTTCATGGCAACCATGGGACTGCTTCATTAAACTCTGCCAAAATTTAATTACTTCTCAGGTGGTCACCGAATGTGTTTGTATAGCACATCCCTCGGGAAGTGGCAAAGGGCACAAGACACGGTCACAGCCTTTAGGAAGATTCAGTAGGATGCATCGTAAACAACTAGACTGTACCTGGCACATAGGAACTTCCTATAAACGATAACTGTTTTTACAGTTATCATTATTTAAACAAATATTTATCGAGTGTCTTTTCGTGCCAGGCATGAAGCTAGGCAGTAGATAATAATTGCTATATAAAATAGATATGGTCTTTCTGGAGCTTAAAGTTTTGTGACAGGATACGGACCTTAGATAATTACCCAATAAATATATACGTAAAATTGTGATAAATGTGAATGTAAGCATCAAGATTCGATGAGAAAGAACAACAGGGGCTTGGGAATGCCCCTCTGAGGAAGCCTCACTGAAGCCACAACCGGAGATGAGCAGAGAGAGGTGGGCAGACCGGAGCAGGCGGGGACGGGCCGGCGCAGGCCCTGAGGCGGAAAAGCACTCGGCCCTTTGGGGAGCTGCCACCAGGCCTGCAGGGGACGGGCCTGGCAAGCAGGTGTGGTCACACCCGAGACACAGCAGGTCCGCTCCCCTGTGAGACTGTAACTGGAAGAATTTATGTCGTCCCAAGAACTATTGATTCTAGAAAGATGGCTCTCTGATTTTATTCTTTTTATTTTATTTTAATTAATTTATTGATGATTGATTGATTGAGACAGGGTCTTGCTGTGTCGTCCAGGCTAGAGTGCAGTGGCACCATCATAGCTCACTGCAGCCTCCAACTCCTGGGCTCCAGTGATCCTCCCCACTTCAGCATCCCAAGTAGCTAGGACTACAGACACATGCCACCATGCTGAGCTAATTATGTTTTAAAATATTTTGTATAGGCTGGTCTCGAACTCCTGGGCTCAAGTGATCCTCCCGCCTCAGCCTCCCAGAGTGCTAGGATTACAGGCGTGAGCCACTGCGCCTGGCCTTCTCTCTGTTCTTAAAATGTACACATGTCAGCTTTCTGATTGCCCCTTTCTTTTTAATTCCTTCTGTCACCCATGCTGTGATATTTTTCTGAGCACCTGCTGTGGCACTAGGCTACTCCTCAGATTCTTTATTTAACCACCAGCCAGAACACTGGCCAGTCCAGCCAAGTACTCCTCACAGGAGTGAAATTGTTGTAGTTAGGTAACCGAAGAGTGGTGGAAAATTTCTGAATTTCTCTAACTCAGGTTACATGTTCACTGAAATTACATCATAATTTTAGAAACACTTCATCTTACTTTGTTGACATTCCTCATATATGTGTGGCAGCTTCTTAATTTATGACCCTGTGTATGTGTTTTTGCAACCGCTGAAGAAATTCATGATGTGCAAGTGAACATTAGGTGAGGAGGGTCTAACAACCCTTGTGAAACAAAAGATCGTGTGTTTGCTATAATAGTGTTTGTTAATAATTTTTACCATGTTTGTTCCAAACCTAACACACGTGAGCATTCATAATAGAACACACTGGAGGCTGCCGGCCGTGTGAACAGGAAGGAAGCGGGCCGCCTTGCATTATCGATTCCCGTCGGGTAGCTGCAGAATGCAGCCGTTTCTAATCTGCAAGACTCCAGGGTTTCGTGGGTAGGGTGCGGTGGTAGATTATAGCTGTTTTTTGGTGTCCTGTGTACAATGCTGTATCTCCCTGTGGATTCTTAAACACTTAATAACAACAATTACAATGATTTCCCAAGCCAGATCATAGCAGATGACTGATTCCCATCATCTTTGAAGAAGTCCGCCTTAAAAGCTGATGACCATTTTTCTTGACTCTTTAAAACAAGAAATCAGAGAAGAAGGGTTGCTGCTTTTATTTCAGCTGTGTAAAACTCTTAGCTTTTTCTTTTCTGTGTTAAAGGCCCCCTGGCCCTCCAGCAGGAATTATTTTCCTGCCCAAGAGAATGAGGATACGATGTGAAGATAAGCTTCCTATTTCTAATGCACGGTTCCAGCAATTGCCACTTTCTCGGCTCCCTTAACAAGCCCCAGATCCGAGCATGTGTCCTCAAGGATGGTTCTCATTTGGGGTCTTCCTCTGTCTTTGATTTAGACACCTGTTCCTATTTATAGGTCTCTGAGATCTTTGAGTAGGATCAGGTTTTCTTAACTCCCCTTTCATAACTCCCCTTTGGTAGGGCAGCCCCTGCCAGCTCTTCAAAGTGCCTGGGTTTAAAATCATGAAGTTTTACACTGGGATAATTAGAGTTCTTAAAAGTGGATCTTAAATCCATCCCAGAACAATTTATCTTTTGATTTTTATTCATCTTTACTGTATCTCTAAAATAAAAATGTTCATTCACATGAATCAAAGTTTTATTTTAAATTCATATTATAAATAAGAATAGCACAAATCTTATTTTAAAATAAGCTTTTTCTCTTTTGACCTTTTTGGCTAATAAAGGAATTCTATGTATTACAAGTTTATTGTGAGAATGTTTTATCTTGGAGCTGTTTTAAGTTTCTTCGAATTAAATGAGTCTTTGCCCCACAACTTGTGAAACCTTGACAATGAAATTTGATTTTTTAGAAAGTTTAAATTTTTCAATAAGCAAAGAGATAGAAAAGTGATTTGGGTCAATTGTGTTTCATAAATTCCTTTAAAGGTTTTAGAAATTCCTTTAAAGAAAGACCATTTTTCTAGTCTGTATTTCTGTTTTCAATGTAAAACTTCAGTACCACTAGGTTTTTTGTTGTTGTTGTTTTGTTTTTTTGTTTTTTTCCCCAATGTTAGGTAAATGACCTCTTATTTGCAAGTAGGTTTTGTGCATTAGAAATACCAGGGAACTAAAAATCAATTGAAAATGCAAATAAATAGTCTAGTTTGTGCCCTGTTTTTTCTCCTTCCATTTTATTCAGTTTTGCTAGCTGAAGTCTTCTTGTCAACCTAAGTTTCCTCCTTTAACTGAAAAATACCTGGCTATTTGGGTAGAAGACCCAACCTTGATATATATTTTGGGAGTTAATTTGTATTTGTGATCCTAGGTTTTCTCAGCAAGTTAGGAAGCTGCCATAAATTATGTAAGATTATACTGACATATTGCGATACTAAAAAGTATTGTATATAGGGGAATAATACTTGGCAAATTAACAAATTTAAAACGGAAGACTTCTTTCTTGTCATTCTTTTTCTTTTCATTTCTCTTTTTTTTTCCTTTTTTGTAATACTTTGTCTCTTGCAAATCAAACTTATTTAGCACCAGAACTAACTGTGTAAATACCAGTGATCGGTGTTTTCTCAGAAAAACCAAGGAAGATCTGTTCCCTTGTGTCCAGGCAGATCTTGGCTGCCTGTGACGGCCTGGGCGCCCTGGGTTCAGAGGGCGCTGGTTGGCGGAGGCCATGCGCGCTGCGGAGGCGACTGGGGCTGATGGCTGGCTCCTGGTGTCTCCCTCTCTGTGGGCAGCGTCTTGTGATTAAGGTTTCAGACTCTTCGTATGACACCGTGAGAGAATGTCCATGGGAGGAGAGGGTGTGTCTGTTTTAAAAGACATCTGGAAATTATCACATTTTGCATAAATAAATAGTACTTGGGCTCAGATATCAGAATATGCTACAAACTATGAAAAAGGGCTAAGTTGGGTGTTGAGGTTCACCAGTGAAAGTTCTTTTTAATTTATATTGGAAAGGAGAAGGGGTGGGTGACAGAGATCGTTTTACTTTGAATACTTTGATTGACTTTGATGTGTTTCATGTGATATCGGAGAACAGGATAAAGAAACCAAAGTTTGAGTTTCACTCTAGCCACCAGACTCCAAGTAGATTTCTGCAGCACTTGGCACTTGGTCTTCTGCCATTTAAAAATAAATCAAAGTTTAATGCTTAATATTTTCATTTTTGATGTTAGAAACATGAAATATACTGTTCCTATTTTGCTTACTTTTGTTTTTGTCTTCCTTCCCCTGTTGTTTTAGTGGCATGCCCTCTCACGAGAAGAACAGGCTAAATACTATGAATTAGCACGGAAGGAGAGACAGCTACACATGCAGCTCTACCCAGGCTGGTCTGCACGGGACAACTATGTAAGCCCCTTTCCACACCGGTGGCTCTCCACTCACACTCCTCCTTCCCTTTTGCTTTCAGAAAGGAACTGTGTTATAGGGTGTATACAATACTGGTACTATTTCCTATTTTTGGAAGGAAATTTTCCTATTAATGATCTTTGTAATAAAGATTTCATGGATATATTGCATTATGAAAGCTTTGAGCTGGCATAATATTTTTTGTTTTTGCTATAGGTGCTGTAATGTTTTCTTTTTTTTTGAGACAGAGTCTCACTCTGCTACCCGGGCTAGAGTGCCGTGGCGTCAGCCTAGCTCACAGCAACCTCAAACTCCTGGGCTCAAGTGATCCTCCTGCCTCAGCCTCCAGAGTAGCTGGGACTACAGGCATGCGCCACCAGGCCTGGCTAATTTTTTCCATATATTTTTAGTTGGCCAGCTAATTTCTATTTTTATATGGGGTCTTGTTCTTGCTCAGGCTGGTTTTGAACTCCTAACCTTGAGCGATCCTCCCGCCTCAGCCTCCCAGAGTGCTAGGATCACAGGCGTGAGCCACCGCGCCTGGACTGGTGCTAATGTACTTTTTTAAATAAAGCTTCTTAATAAAAAAAAGAAGCACCTTTCATTAAAATATTGATTAAAAAGATAAAAACAAAAGCCCATAATTTTACCGTGTAAAGGCAACAAACATTAGTAATAACTACTTATGTTACCTTCTAGTATTTTTTTTGAGGGGTTTTTTTTTTGTATGTGTGTGTGTGTACACATATGCTTTTGTGTCACCCTTCTTGCTCTTACACGTAAAAAGCATCTTTCTGCTATGGCATAGTGTTTACACGTATTAAAATTCCATTGAGCGAATGTCACAATCATTTTTTCCTGCTTTTAGACATTTAAGTTGCTTTCTATTTTTTGTTTACACAAATGCAAATAATCCTGCAGTGAACATGTCTATACATAGTTGTTTTTGGGAATTGTTGAATTAAAAGATATAAATAGTTGAAAGTTCTTGATACATATTGTCAAGTTGCTTTCCAAAGGATTGTTATCATTTTACACTTCTTAAATCACTGTATTCAGGTTTCTGTTTTGCCATAGACTAATTAGAACTGGGTAAAAAAAAAAAATTCATATTAATGTACCCTGACGTCTACTATATATTTTATTCAGACACAGTAGGTATTATCATGTTTAAGGTGTACTAATTTTATTGGCAAGAAATACCTCATTTATATTGCCAGTTCTTTTATTACCATAATGTCTGAGCATTTTACTAATGTAGTCTTGATATGGCAAAGACTGTTTCTGAGAAACTATAAGTGATATATTTAAAGTTTTATAGAAGGGAATAATTTTGACTATTTAAGCTCGTAAATTGTGAAGATCATTCTTGTATTAGTTCATTTGGTCTGCTATAACAGAATACCACAGACTGGGAGTCTTATAAACAACAGAAATTTATTTCCCACACTTCCAGAGGCTGGATGAACAAGATGAAGGTGTGGTAGGTCTGCTTCCTGGTGAGGTCGTGCTTCCTTCCAGTCATCTCGCTCTGTCCTCACAAGCTAGAAGGGGAAACGGAGCTCTCTAAGGTCGAGGCACTCTCTCCTTTTTTCTTTTTAGAGATAGGGTCTTGCTCTGCTCCCCAGGCTGAAGTATAGTGGCATCATCATAGCTCACTATGACCTCACACTCCTGGGCTCCAGTGATCCTCCCACCTCAACCTCCCAGGTAGCTGGGACAATAGGCACGCACTACCACGCCTGGCTAACTTTTTTATTTTTAAATTTTTCCTAAAGACGGGGTCTTGATATGTTGCCCAGGCTGATCATGCATATGATTTCCTTTATAAGGGCACGACTCCCATTGACAAGAGCCCCTTGCTCATGCCCTGAGCACCTCCCAAACGCCCCTCCTTATTACACCATCATATTGGGGGTTAGGATTTCACCATGAATTTGAGGAGATACAAAGTTCAGTCTGTAGTAATTCTCATGTTCTGTGAAGGACTAGCATTGGAGCTTCCAGCCAGGCCCATCGTGATACTGCCTTTTAAAGAAGGCAAAGTTGAAGCCCCTGATCAATAATCTAATATGAGGCTGTTGCTATAGTTGCTTCTGTGGGACTTCAGTTCCCACAGAGATGATGACAGGGCTGAAGTCGGAGGTCATAAGCACGTGTAAACTTATTTCTGGAAACGGGTTGTGCAACTGGTTTCCTGTAACACGCTGCACAGAAAAGGTCTCTTTATTGGCCGCGGTTTGGAGCTTGCACGTTTGCAGCTTGCGAGGGCAACACAGGAAGTTGGAGTCTTGCTATCTGCTACTTGGGAGCAGCAGCACCGTCACTCTGCTGAGTCGCGCAGTAACCACCACGTGCTGATGGCAGGAACTGTTTTAAATTCCTTATCCTTTTCTAATCCTTACAACAATCCAGGGCCATAAGCATATTATTATTCCACTACTCAGGTGAGGAAATAGAGGGGTCAAAGAAGCTAAGTCACCTGTCCAAGGCCATGCAGCAGGCAGCTGAGCTGCAGTTCACACTCAGGTCTCAGTGCCTCTCCACAAAAGGACATGTGCATGTTCTGGTCCCCAGAAGCTGTGAATGTGACCTTATTTGATAAAAGAGCCTTTGTAGATGTGATTAAGTTATGATCTTGAGATGAGGAGGCCATCCTGGATTATCCAGGTGGGCCCTAAATCTAACAATTTCAATAAAGAAAAGCTACTTTATTTTGTAAAGTCACAAAATATATTCAGTATAATCTTAGTTTTATTCACCAATGTGATTATTACAACAGACATGAGGGAGATATTGGATATGATATGTGTTCTGTTACAGTTATCTGAAAATACATGTGTCCAGTCATTTACCAGAAGTAGACTGTGGATAATACTCTATTAAAATTATTTTTGAGGGGGAAGTAATTATGAAGGAAAGTGGAAAATTAGACCACTTTATAGTGGGACCTGGGTTTTTAAATTTGGCATGACTTTTGAGATGCATTTAAAACTGTGTGCCCATCCATGCTATTGCGTCTGTCTTAGGAAGCAGTGCCCTTAATTGGCAGGAACAAGTCATCACAGTCATCTTCAGTTTTCCCAGGTTCTGTCTTCCCTTCTGCCTCTCTCCTTGGCTCTGTCGTGCTTGGGCCCCAAGGGCCGGGAGCACTCTGCTCACACCGTGGGACTGTCACACGGTGGAATTCACAGCAAGCTCTACCTGGAGCACGACCGGAAGTGGGTTCTAAGTGTGGGGTGGTCAGCAAGGAAGGGAATGTCTTGGTGAGCAGGCTTTCCTCCAAGCGGGTTCTGCGCCTCAGCCGTAGGACATCGCTATTCCTGCCTGTGATCATGCGATTGTGTGTGTGTGTGTGCGCGCGTGCGTGCGCACACAAGAGAGATTGATTACTGATAGCGTCAGTACTGATGTTAAATATGGAGCTGCAGAGACAGAGGTCACAAAGAGATCATTTATGTCCCCTTTCTCTCGCTGTCTGACTTGCTTCCTTAGATGCAGGTGGTGAAGAGGGGAAGAGATGACGAGTCATCTTTACCTGTCCCTTGCCTGTGCTTTCATGTCACGTTCTCTGTGTGCCTGGTGCAGTCCGTGAAGTGACCATATGCCTCTCTTCTTCCAGGGTAAGAAAAAGAAGAGGAAGAGAGAGAAACTGCAGGAATCTACATCAGGTAGGCACCATGTGACCTTCCAGTCCGTCCTCAGGCTTCTGCCAGACCCCTTTACAGCAGTCTGCACCCTTCCACCCCTGCTTTCTTCTGTGGCTATGACTTGTGGTTTTTTAACTCTGCTTTTCTTCCTGAAATTCTTTAAAAATGTTTAAAAGACCTTTCTTTTAAATGCGACTATGTGAAGGTACATGTAAAAACTCTTTCCTAAACCCTGTCACCTGGAATCCTGGTTGTCAACTGTGGGGAGTTTTTATTTTGTTTTGTTTGGGGTTGTTTTTCTTTTCTTTTCTTTTCTTTTTTTGCTTTTGTTGTGTGTGTTCTCTTTGCTTTAACACTTCTGCTTTTTTTCTATTTGCATAATTCCTTAAAATGTCATTTTTATCATAATTATACACTATACTACCTTGTATCCCTTTGAGACTCTCTTCTGTGATTTGGGTTTTTAAAAAAATATAAAACACTTATAAGGTTTGTCTTCCTTATACATTAATTCAAGGCATCAGTGAAGTCTCATTTATTTTCCCTTTTTCTCTTACTGAAAATAAGGCCACCACTGGTACTGCACCAATAAAAACAGCTGGTATAAGAACCATAAAAGTAAAGCAAACAAGTCCACATGGTGTTGTAGCTGCTACATATTTGGAATGTACAAAAACCTCTTCAATAAAAATTTGTTAAAGACACAATTTTCTGCAGGTACAGGTCCAAGAATGACAGCTGCCTACATCTGAAGCATGGTAAGAACGACTCTCTGGTCCTACTGCTGACATTAGTGATAAAAAGAGGCACTTGCTTGTGAATCTTCTTGCTCAGAGTAATTTCATTCAACATTGCTCCTTAAAGAGGAAAACTCCACTAAAATCCAATTAGTGCTTTTAAAAATTGGATGGTTTTTATACCGGCTATGTATTTGCAATATAGTGTGCTTTTATCTTTCTGTCCCTTTTCCCCATTTATTCCTGCTCCATTCCCTTTCTTCTATCGAGTACTTTATTGGTATCCATTGCTAGATTTCACTCTAGTATTTATAGGCAATATTAGCTTTATTTCTTCTTACTATAAAGTTTTAATTTTTATCCACATGACCACTAGCCCAAGGAACCTGGCTTTTGAGGCTTGGTCTTTATGAAGCTTTGAATTTTCGGTATTTCTGCATCTTCTCCTGGTAACATTTCTTCCAGAGAAGTTCCCTTTGATTCTGCTCGCTCTCTGGGAACCCACACCCAGCGAACCCCACCAGGTCCCATCAGCTCATTCCCAGCTGGGTGCTCAGACTTTCTATCCGGACGTAACCTTTGAGTAATTCTTCTGCCTCCAGGCTTAGCTTCTGCCAGTTCACCCTCCACGTCGCTCCCAGAGGGCCTATGTCCAACACAAATTGAGTGTGTCTCTTCTGTACCTAGAATAGTCGGTACTTTTCATTGCCTGAAGGACAGGGTGCATGCCACCTAGTGGGGAATCTGCCTCCACCTCCCCCTGCGGTTTGTCCCTTAGAGATCATTATCCATCTCCACCTCTCCTCACCGCCACTGCCCCTGGGAACCCTGCAGTTTTCGCAGGAGAAGAACATTGTCCTGCAAATTACCTGGCTCTCAACGAAACCGGGTGACCCTTACCTAAACTCTCAAAACTGAATTTGGTGCTGAGATTTCAAGCAGCTCTCCCAAAGGAGCCAGCCGAGATTTGGGTACCAAATAGATGTGAATGTCAAATGACCAGATTGCCTGGTCAGTCTGCTTCCGCTTTTTATCTTCATTTTCCTCATCTGTAAAATGGGGATAATGGTACTGCTGCCTGCGGACATCTGTGTGTGATCCAAGCTTTGCCTCCGGTGCACAGCCGGAACTCACAAGTTACTTCTAACTCCGGAGCTGCCTTCTTCTCTATGAAACTTTCTTGATCTTTATTCACCTTGCTCAGGTTTTTCAAAATCCCATCATTGTAGTTTTATGATATCAAAACTCTTCTCAACTGAATGGCAGGGTTTCTCAGTGAAAGGAAGACTATCCCTTCACATAAGTTGCCAAACAGTAAAAAGACCATGATTGTAGACAGTGTCCACATTTAATCTGACTTAAGGGCTGTTAATCGAGGACGTGTTCTGAGCCAGCGACCTGGCTTGGTGGCTCGGAGGCACAGCTGTGACTCGGTCACGGCCCTGTCCCCTAGAGGCTGGTGACATCATAGAAGTAAATCCAGTACAAAGCACACGCACACGCTTTGTATTTTTTTTTTTTTTTTTTAAGAATCGTGTCCTTTTAATTACCGAACACTTAGGATTGGCCGGCAGTTTTCTCCACATTCTGCTGAGAGCCCCGGAAGTGCAGGGTGCTGAGGGCTGGCACTTGTCGATTTAGTCTTCTTCTGTTTGCACCAAAATCTTTAAAGGTAATTATCTCTGTTAAAAGTCATACAAAAATGTATTTCTGTGCTTCATAGTTTGGTATTCAATTGGATGTTCTCCACAATTAACATTATTTTAAATGTAAAAGATGAGGCCGGGTTGCTTATTTTCTCTAAAGGTTAAGAAAAACAAAACAACTGCCCTCCCCCAACCACCACTCTCATCGAGCCCCCGGCCCTGTCCAGCTGGTCGCACGTCACGAAACCAGAGTCTCTGGTGCTATTGTCCCCTTTCGTCCTCCAATCCCTTCTCGTCCTCTGATCCAGCCATGTGGCCTCAGAAGTTACTGTCCCCACACCATCCCGGTTTGGAGTGTTATACTCGGGATTCGCAAGGCCGCAGGACAGAGACAGAGTCACCGAGGCTGTAATTACCAAAAGGAGTTTTATTGTCTAGCTCGAGCGAGGGTCCGCGCCCCCAGAGTGCCAGCGCAGTGGCCTCTTCCCAGGCAAGGACCCCCCTTTGTGTGCAAGTCCCCTTTTATAACTTCGCTACCTCCATACTGGTCAAGCATCCACCCCCACAGTGATTTTTTTTTTTTATTACTTCAGCCTGCCCCTGACAGGCCCTAACCTGTTCCGGGTCCTCGCTGAGAGACTCAGGTTTCCGATCTCTTTGTCTTTCTCCTCTGCATCCCATAATATACTCATGATGCCTTGCGGTAGGCAATTAAGCAGTAAACAGCAGCTGGAAGGTGTCTGTTCCTTATAGCCCAGTATCTTACAGGAGAGCAGAACTGGCAGTCTTTGGATAAGAGTTACGGAGCAGAGGGGAGCGCAGATTCACGTTCATAAAGATTTCAGTAAATCAGGACTGGTGATGCTCCTGTTGTTCCCCTGCCCCTTTGTTGTTTTAGCAATTCAGAAACTGTTCTGTGTGTGGCTCGTTCAGTCGTCATTCAGCATTTATTGGGCACCTCATAAATGGCAGGTAGAGACTTGTAAGACTTGGAAATACAGCATTGGATGAGAAAGAAGGTCCCTGTGCTCATAGTGCTTATGACTCCATTGCTGTGAGGTCGTTAATAGCAAGCCAACAGGAAAATATGTGCTATAATAAAAGTGAAACGGAGTGACCTGGGGTCTGCTTTAGGTTGTGGGGTCAGGAAAGGTTGCTCTGAGGTGGTGACTCTCAGAAATAGCCATTGTTATCCCAGAAGCATAGAGGGGCATTCTGTTCTGGAACAGAGCAGTGGCAGAGAAATGACAGACAAGGGATATAGAGCACTGTGTGTTGGAATGAGGCCACCAGTCTCTCAGATCAGCTCTGTGCAAACTGTACAGACTGGGGTAGGTCGCCGAAAGCCTCTGGACCCTTGGTTTCTCCGTGCGAATGACAGGACTGTGCCCAGAGGCCCCTAAGATCCCCATCTGCCGCTCCCCGAGTCCAGCTTTCTGGTCAGCTTTGCTCTCGCGCGGTCTGCACTGCCTCCCAGTGCTATTAAAGGGATGCAGAGCTCTTCTTCACTTACTAATTCGTTAGGGTGTGAGTGGCTCTGTGTAACTGCAGAGCATCTGCATGATCCTGAAAATGACTTGTGCACGGTGCAGCTGTTCTCAGTTCCTGTGCAGGTCACCTGCCTGGCCCCTACCTGAGTGGCCGCCTCACGCATGGCCATGGCTCCTAGCAGTGCTGCCTCTGCTCTGGGGGTTTCTGGACAAACACAAGCAAAACAAATACAAAAAGCTCACCATTTTAAAATTATATATTAATAGATTGAAAGGATATTTTTAGATATTTCTTTATATAGTATTTCCTTCAATTGTATAACATTGAAGAGTTAGTTTAAACAAGCTACTTTTAGGAGGTAGACGGCTCTTCTAGACACACACACACACGCTCGCCCACACTGTTTTTGGAGTCGGCATAATCTTTATCTTATAGGCTTGCTGAACTAAATGAAAAATTAATATGTGTTTTTTACTAAATAAAAAGTTCAGCCTTTATTTCTCGGGGGCCAAGAGGTGTGTGGGAGAGGTTACCGCTAAGCAGAGTATAGGACGCAGGAGTTAATTGTACCATGCTTGGATTTGCAGCTTAAAAAAGAATTGTTTCTAGCGCTTTGGTTGATGATGGTGTGTGAGGCCTGATGAGGTTGTAAGCGCGGGAGCCTGGGGCTCCATGTGCCGGAGCTGCCGGCAGAGCTCAGAGACTCAGCTCTGGAGTGTTCTAAATATACTCACTGGTCTAGTTGGGGAAAATCATTTATTTTCCTATAATTTTTTAAGCTCATCCTGGTAAGTTTGACACTGTTGCCTGATGTTTGCTCTGAATGCTTTACCACAAGTGCAAATATAGTCACCAGCATTAAGTATCTGTAAGCTTCTAAGTTGACATGCTGAGTTAGAAAGCAAAGCAAAGCTCTTAAAAAATAATAAAATTAAAATAAAGTTGCAGGCAACTGGAGAAATCTTAAGGCTTGTCCAAAGTCTCCAAATGAAAATCAAGGCTTTGACAACTAGAAAGCTAAAAGAATGACATCCCATTTTCCATTCTTCATCTTTTTGTATCATACTTAGAAAGCACCTGACCTAGAACTATTACTGAACAAGGAGAAGACGCACAGGCATCTGGGACACTAGGGGAGCGAGCCCAGGGCTGGGGTGGCGCTGCCAGATTCGGGAGAGTGGCGTCACACCACAGCCGATGGCAACACGTGGCTGTGCAGCTCCCTTGGGCCCAGGCAGACGTCTCCTGGGGAAGCCTCTGCGCCTTGCTCAGCACTGGCCCTGTGCTTGGCCTGCAAGCCTCCTGAGAATGACAGCCAAGCCCAGTGGGGAACCTCGTGTTGCCATTTCATCACAGCGGTGAGATGCTAAGGAAGCAACTGCTGGCTTGTCATTTGCCTTGCCTGGGGTGGCCAGATCACTCTGCCTAGGAGACTGAGGTCTTGGTGGCCTGGAGAGGCTCCACACAACCCTTTCTCTGGGCATGCCCAGTCTGGACACGGCCTACCTGCATCTTCCCTCCTCCTCCTCCTGCTATGGTCGTGTCCACCTATCCCTGCCATGCCCGTCACAGATGAGTGGAAAGCTTGCAGAGAATTCACAAGGCAGTAACACTTGACTACAGCACTCCTTAGAAAATTCAGATCTGACTGGTGAGCTCAGGCTTGGTCACATGGTCTTACATGGAGATGGCAGCACAGTGTGGCCAGACTAGCGTGTGAACTGCAGGTTTCCAAATTGTGACCATTTCATCAGGCCCCCTGGGTGTACTTGTGGGAGCCTTTGGATCACAAGTGGAGGAAGCAACCCATGCCAGCTTAAGGAGAAGAGGAACATGTATTTTTAACATACTAGCATCGTGTGAACCCAAGGACAGTAGGGCAGTTGGGCCAAGGAAAGTGCTAGAAGATGCCCTTGGAAAGCTGTCCTGATGCTTTTCTTGCCTTTCAGATCTGCCCCTCCAGGAAATCACTTCCAACTGCCCCTGCAGACTGACGTCCTCAGTTCTTTGAGCCGCACACCCAGTGCTCCCAAGCTTACGTGTTATGTTATCAGTTTCCCAAAGAGGATTTTCTTTGAAATTCCGTGAAGGGACTCTGGGAGAGGTCAGACGTGTGGTGAAAGTTTTTACGATGTCTGTTGCATTATCCTTTCCACTGATCCTCTTTTCTCTCTGTAACAATCACAAGAGCTAGAATTGTGTGCAGGTTGCCTGAGAGGCAGAACTAGGGAAGTAGACTCAGCAGCGAGGCTGCTCCAAGGCTGTTCACAGAGGACCGGGAGGGGGAGGAGGACGCAAGGCTTGTCAGACCCTCTTGAGAGGCTTCGTATTTGGTATTGTTCATGAAAACCCATGAAATTGAATTAAGACCAATGCACTAAAATAGCTTATTAGATAAATTATTTTGGGCAAATTTTGTTTCATGAAATGTTTTTTATGACTGAGCTATGTGTGGAAATGACAGCCACAGATGAACACGCACAGCCGAGCATCGACTGTAGCCGGCAGCCTTAATATGACTTTTTAAATTTTTCATTTATCAAAATAAAATTGTGAACATTTAAAAATAACGTAATGAAAACACATATGCATATGTTACCTATTCTGATTTGCGTTCTAACTAAAGCTGCCCGTAAAGTGAAACAGGCTTGCAGAGCTTTCAAGCTTCCTCGTCACCCGAGAGCAGAGCGGCGCGTGGACGCCAGCGCAGACCGCCGTGCGTGCGGCTGCGGGCGGGGCGGCGCGGCCTTGAGCGCCAGACCGAAGTGGTTAAGTGTCAAAATATGTAAACTTAAAAAAGACTTTTGGATGCAACGCTGTCAACAGAGTACACTGAACTTAATTTGAATATTTCTTAATACCTCATGCCATCATTTCATAGTGCACACAACCTGTAGTATAAGCTACAAGGAGTACTGTGGTTTGTCACTTTTCTAAATGACCCCAAATAACGTGGAACTCTAGGAAACTGCTCTTTATCATTTGTGTGAGTGTGTCTTCCTTTGCTGTTTGGGACTGAACCTCTGCCCCACAGTAGTGTCTTTCTTCTGATCTGCTGTGTGGACTTGGGAGCCAGAAAAGTGACGCTTAATTGAATAACATGTAAATGAAGAGTCAGATGGGCTCCGAGGACGCTCTAGCGAGGAGGGGCGAACTGCCCTAGTTTCATGGCCTCCCGTGAAGCCTCGAGGCTTGGGAACGCCTTTCCCTCAGCTGTGTTCTTTGGGACTGATCGCAGGCGTCCGAGACCCAGAGGAGTGAAGTGGCCCTGCCCATCGCTGTCTGTGAGGGTCAGCAAAGCAGCTCATGCTGTTGACAGAATGGGAGAGACGCTGAGAGAATTTCAGTTGGACGATGCTGCTCACTTTTGTGCTTCAGGTTTAATTCAATTCATACATAGCCTGAAATTTTCTAAATTTTTAGGTACATTTTCTGAATATAACATATTTTCTTCCTGCTGTCCTCTTGGTATTACTTTCTCTCAGCCAGCACTGTGCTCTTAGCGACATTCTGTTTCATAAGAGAGATGTTAATTCTTTTGCAGAGTATTCCACTGGTCTTAATTCTCTACTAGAAGTTAGATGCACGTAGAACGGAGCTTGCTTGCTCTACCCCTAATGTGATGTGTGAAGTTGGAACAGCAGAAATGGGACTGTCAGCATTTATGGACCACATGCCACACCTCAGGTTCTCTAACGGATGCTTCTGCCCGAACCAAGGCAGCCCTGTCCAGGGAGGGGCAGGTCTCACCCTGTCGGGGAGCCACACGGCAGTGAGCAGAAGCTCCAGGCTCGCGGGGCCATCTCGAGCCCCAGTCCCGGTCCACTGCGGGAGCTGCCGTCCGCTGTGCCCACTCGGAGCGCCAGGCGGGTGCCTGCCCAGCTCTGCACACGTGTCCCTGCCACCCCTGAGCCCACTTGGTGAGGTGTAGAGGCTTATTACCTCACTTTACAGAGGAGGAAACTGGGGCTCACAGGTGTGTTGACTGACATGCCTAAGAGAACCCAGGTAGTCACCGACGGAGCTGGGACCAACCCCCTAGGACCGTCTGTCTTCGGAGTCCCCGCTCCGACCTGCGCATGCTCGCGCCTCCCTGCACCACGCACGCGTAACCAGACACACACACACACGCCAGATGACCGTGGAAACGCGCGGTTTGAAAAGGAAGACAAAAGTGTGCGCTGACTGTTGCCTCATGTTCAGAAGGTGAAGCTGGCGTGGCTAGCGTGGGGACGTGCTGAGAGGCACGTGGCTGGGCGCCGGAGTTGGGTCCACCGAGTCCTTCTGTCCCCTGAAGCTCTCCGGTTTACAGAACTGCAAAGGGCTTCAGAGGCTCCTCTCCACGACTTCGCTCGTGCACGTTCCCGGCGTTCCCAGCAGGAGTGAGGCCTGGAGGGCGGCCTGCGCCGGGACGCGTCCAGTGGCTGCAGAACAGCCCTGGCGTAATCCACGAACAGCCGCAGGCCTGTCTCAAAGTCATCTCGACGTTGCCAGAGTCTGGCTTGATCGCGGCTCCCCGGGAGTAACTGCGGGAAGGAGCCGCAGGGGCCCAGGCGGCCTCGCCCGGACACGCGCACACAGGACCAGGGTGAGCGCCCCGCCCTGCCACCAGCTCCCGGAGTCTTTGTGCTTTGGGCTTTGCAGTTAGGGGACCGACTATCTCAAATACTGGGGGACTGGTCTAGTCAGGGCTGCGACTGAGGACTAGCTCAGCTGCAGAAGCAAAACTCGGTGTTTACCTTCTTAACCACGTTTTTATTTTTCCTTTATCTCAGAGACTGGGTGACGTTTACTGCCAAGGAGCCAAAGCTAGCTTCCAATCTCAGAGATTGAAGTTTCGAAGTTAGTTTGCGTGTTCGGTTCTCCTCAGCACCCTGCTTTCGAGCCACGCGGGGGCCTTGGAGAGGCTGCAGGTCTAGGAGCAGGCCGCCGCCGGGACAGAGGCGCCGTCCCTAGGGACGCACGGACGGAAGGCAGGAAGCAGGGAGGAAAATGAAGGATGATTTGGCTCCAAGGCATGGTGGCAAGAGTGCGTAGTTGGAGCTCAGAAGCCCATTCTGTCACCTGTTGGTTGGGTAATTCGGGCAGGTTATTTACCCTCACAAATTTTTACTTCCTTGTCTGGAGATGGGTGGGAAACGTGCGCCGTCGGGCCGTCACACGGCACGGTACGCGAGAAACCCGCGTCCCGGTGCCCGCAGACTGTGTTCTTGTTCCTGACCCCTCCCAGCTTCTTTCAGACGAGGCCACCCGGAGTCAACCAGCCTGTCCCCCTGTGGTGCCAGGAGGCCCGGGAGCAGCCCTGCCCCGAGACCCTCTAGGGGTCCGCTTGGGCCGGTCATTTTATAGCTAGATGCCTGCGTCTTGCTAAAACAGCAGGTCAGGCCACTGCGCCGTGTTTGCTTCCGGCTCTAGAAGTCTGATCTTCTCTTCCTTCACACACATGTGACGTCGTGTGACAGAAGAGCTCACGCCCTAAAATACAGGCTTCCCTCAGTCTCCCCTGAGGCAGAGTAACTCTGGCAGTTGGCATGCGGTGTGTGGGGCTGTCATCAGGCTGTTTTTGCAACAAAAATCTAGGTCTCTGTCCACCGCATAAAACTAATCACTAATATTTTCTCGGCAAATTTAATGTCATAACTGAAATCATTTTTAGGTTCCTGTTCCTTGCTTGTAGTCTTTGGGAGCAGGGTGTGGGGCTGAGGAAGAAAGGTCTGTTGTCCAGCTCGGTTTTTCTGCTTCCTCACCATTCCGAGCAAGGAGGGGATGTCACACGGTATTGGGGGTGGAGGCATGTCCTTCCCGGAGACCAGCTCTGCCTCCCCTGCCTGGGCCTGAACCTCGGGGCCGCCCGACCGCGCGTCTGGAGCCCGCACTGGCAGGCGGCTCCCCAGCCCAGGGGTTGCGACGGGCTTGTCTCCTGGGCCTTCCCCACCACAGGACCACCTGGGGCAGGGGCTGGCCAGCACTCGCCTTGGGTAGAATTTTACATTTCTTTGGACTCACAGGGAAGGAATTTCCTTTTTCCCTTTCTTCACTTCTGTCACGCCTGTCTCCCAGACACAGGCCCTCTCTTGCAGTCTTTAGATTCCCTGCGTCGCTCCGGCTCTTGGTAAAGTCACTGTGCCTGTCTGGGTTCCCAGTTTGATTGGTCAGGACTGGAGTTTGGTCCAGGAGAGCATCAGGGTGGGTTGGACGGGCCCCCACTGCACAGATGGCCCGCATGGTGGCCGTGGGGGGGAGGGCAGCCCCGGCACATGAGCTGGCCGGCGCCCCCTTTGAGGCCCGCCACAGCCGGTAATTGCCGCTTTGACTGCGCGCGGGCGGGGCTGTGCCGGGCTCGCCTGGCCCGGCCGCCGCGGCCCCCAGCAAAGCCTCAGATGTGGGGAGGCTCCAGTCTCCGGAGCCTCATGCCTGTGGCTTCTTGAAAAGAATCTGGATGGGCCCTGTTTCATATCTATCTGCAAAGCTACACTGCAAGGCCCCATTTCTCCCATGTGGAGGTAAGACTTGCTCGACCCTGTATTTTAAAAGTGCCACCAGGGAGGGGTTTTGTTTCCATTTTTAAAAACACTAGTTACACTGTTGGGAAAGCTGCTTTCTAGGTAAGCGGTGCTACAGAGGATCTCTGAAGCGACTTTGCAGGAGGATTTTCGAGGTGACACTGGGTAATGACTAATGGGTGGGCAAATTCGTGAGACTGCAGAAATAAATGGCTTATAGGAGACATAGAGATCTTTTGCAGGCAAGTGACGGGCTGTCTCTGCGCAGCCGTGTCTGTCTTAGTGATTCTGTCATCACTGTGCTCAGCTCCAGAGGGGAGGCGCCCGTGGGCAGGTGGAGGCCGGGAAGGGGAGGCTGAGCGGGAGGGCAGGGCGCCGTAGCCTGCCCACGGCCGGCCTGCGTGGGCATGGAGGCAGCAGGGTCATGGAAGTTCTCTGCACCTCACTACTTGAGGGGCCACCTCTGCCAGGGGTGGGGACGGATCCCATGAGAGGGATGGTGGTCGCCCTCAGCAAGCAGGCTTCTCAGGCTGCCAGACGCCAGGTGGTCCCGACCCCAGGCCAGTCTGGGGTGGCCAGCGCAGGACTGCACGGCCAGGCCTCGCCAGGGGGCTGAGTGCCTCCGCGTCCGAATGAGAGGAAAGCCTTCCCAGGAAGAGCAACCTGGACCAAACCTTTGGAGATCTGTGCTGCGAACGTAGCGGCGTGCCCCCGCCAGCCAGGCCAGGCGCCAGAGGGCCCTGTTCCTTTCTCCCGGGACAGGCCCAGTCCTCTGTTGCACTCTGATGGCCCTGTGCGCCTGTCAGATCAAAGTACCACAACACTGTACCGTGGGTTTCCTGTTAAACAGGGAAGGGTTGATTTTGCAGGAGAATAGGAATTTGAATTATCTAGGAGGCCATCTCAGTTGAAAACATTGTGTGGCTGATTTCCTCCCGTTTTGTGTTTGCCTGTTGGTGGCTTTTTCTGTTGAGTAGCCATGCAGAGGTACGAATGGTGCCTCCACAGTCCCGATCAGTCATTATTCCCAGGGGCGGTGCTGGTCGTCGCAGTCGTGATCCAGCCGGCCTGCTCGCAGGGCTCCGCGCGCCCGCTTTGGGAAAGCCCCTGAAACGTGAGGAGGGTTCGGCTTGTGCAACAGCCCGTGGGGCAGGACCCTAAAGTTTCCGTTCTGCAGGTCACTGTCCTGGGCAAGGCGCTTTTGTGGACTGTAACTTGCCATCTAGAGTTTTGTCTTCGTTGTTCACCTATGTCAAAGCTTCCTTTGATTTCTCTTCCATTTCTCCTCAGCTGAAAAGCATGAGGGAATCCAGGATTTAGAATTAATTTTCAAAAGGAAAACGTCTGCTCGTAACAAGGCTACCGCAGCCACAGGCAGGGGCGGGCCGTGCGAGGCCGCCGGGGGACCCAGGTCGGGAGGCTGCTGCCGGCGTCTCTGCCGCGAAGGAAAGCAGCCTCCAAGTTCAAAGCGGCCGAGGCAGGTGCTCTCTGGAGGGAAGGAAGGAACTTTGCAGAGGTTTACTTTCCTCCTGTCTTTGTCTCATCTTGTTACATTGTTACATTTTGTTTTTAATCTCCTTTAAAATCTCAGATCATTAAAGGTTTTGGGGGTTCTTTATTTGAAAATCATTATCACCACCAATATCAAGCAACAATTACTTCAGAATACTTGCTAAGAGATCCAGGTTGTTGGAAAGGAGAAGCATCTTGAGAATTATAAAGTCCTAAGTGCAAATGGAGAGGCTCATGTACCCTGGACTGTGAGCACGAGTGAACAGAGCACGCCCGCTGCGTTGGCGCTTGCTGTGGCGCACTGCGACTGTGTCTTAGACCTGTGTAGAGTCACGCAGTGGCTCCCTGCGGTAGACGAAAAACACCAAGTGCTCTAGAATAAGTCTTCCCCTGCTCTGCCTATTGTCTGCCTTTCCAACTCATATCTGGCCATTTCCTACAGGTGTTTTTCAAACAGGTTTTTTTTTTTTTTTTTTTTTTTTTACCATGACCCAAAGTTTTAAATATATTTTACATCATGACTTTGTACATATATACACATGGAACCAAAGTGAAAATTTCAATACATTATACTTACCTCTGTAATGTATCCTGAGGATTTTGGCTATCACCGGCCAATTCATTTTAGCCATTCCCAAATCAACAACATGGATTAATTAAAGGCAGAGGTCCTAAGGCACGTGCTGCATGAAATAGAGCTTACAGTTCTTTAAAGGCCTGCGGCACATTCATATTGACATCATTTCATTTGTTCCTTCTTGAGGTGGGAAACGAAGCTCCTTCCCCACGTGCAAAGCCAAGGCGGCGACCCCGGGACCCCTGCTGGAGATGGAAGCGTGCTGAAAGCCGGCCGTCTCCACGGCCTGCCTGGGCGGCCCCTCAGGAACACTGACACCAGCTCTGCCCTGAGGTCACTGCTAGAGACGCTGATCCGTAGAGACAATCACTGCCAAACCCCCCTTTCGTCTCCTGCAAGAGCCAAGTTCCAAAATAAACCATAAAAAGGGTTTTTAAAAGGAAATAAGCAGCACATGAGAATGCTAGCAGGCCCTGGGTCAGCTGCGCAGCTTCCGTCCCCTCATCTCTGTGTGCACTTCCCAGAGCATCCTGCGTCCGTTCCTGTCACCTTTTGGCAAGGACAGTAACTTGGCTGCATTTGCCCGCCACGCGCAACTGGAGCCAGCATCCCAGCGGAGGAATCTGCGGAAGACTTCCCTTTGTTTCTGTCTTTATTTCTCTTTTCTTCCTTTCTCTTAAAGCTTTTATTTAACAGTGCAAAAGGATCAATCTTACGTTTGCTTTTTTTAAACTTGAATTTTTTTAATTTACACTTTTTAGTTTTAATTTTCTTGTATATTTTGCTGGCTATGAGCTTTTAAATAAAATTCAAAGGTCTAGAAAAGTTTGGAATAAAAAATGAAATGAAAAGAAGCCTTCTTTTTCTGAGAGACAGCTTGTCCAATGAAGTGGCTTCTCTGTGAACTGCCTATACCAGTGGCTTCTCTCCTTCCTGGTAACATGTTTGACATAGCTAAACAAATGCAATAGCCGCATCCACTCTGTCGGTAGCAATTGGCAGTTCTGTTTCACTTTGTTTTTTCTTCTGATTTTTTTTAAACAGTAAACCTTAACAGATGCATTCAGCAACCCAGTTTGCAGTGAATTTTCATTTCTTTCCTTCTCACCCCCTTGTTGTAAAAAGCCCAGCACTTGAATTGTTATTACTTTAAATGTTCTGTATTTGTATCTGTTTTTGTTAGCCAATTAGTGGGATTTTATGCCAGTTGTTAAAATAAGCATTGATGTACCCATTTTTTTAAATAGCAAGGCACAGCCTTTGCCCCAAACTGTCATCTAACGTTTGTCATTCCAGTTTGAGTTAACATGCTGAGCATTTTTTAAAAGAAGCTTTGTAATAAAACATTTTTAAAAAAGTGTCATCTGATGAAGAGTGAAGTTGCTTATAATCTAGAGTTGGTAATGAATTAAACCCACAGGCCGGGCCAGAGCTGCTTTGCAGACAGTTGCCATCCACATCAGGGGTTCTGCAGGCGTGGCCAGGCGCGGTGGCTCACGCCTGTAATCCTAGCACTCTGGGAGGCCGAGGTGGGAGGATTGCTCAAGGTCAGGAGTTCAAGACCAGCCTGAGCAAGAGCGAGACCCCGTCTCTACTAAAGATAGAAATTAGCTGGACAACTAAAAATATATAGAAAATATTAGCCGGGCGTGGTGGCGCATGCCTGTAGTCCCAGCTACTCAGAAGGCTGAGGCGGAAGGATCGCTTGAGCCCAAGAGTCTGAGGTTGCTGTGAGCTAGGCTGACGCCACGGCACTCTAGCCCAGGCAACAGAGCGAGACTGTCTCAAAAAAAAAAAAAAAAAAAAAACGTGCAGTTTGGGCCGCCACCGCCTCCAGGTGTAGATATGAAGCAGGGTCAAAGAAAAGAAGAGGGTCACCAGGATTCGGATGGGAGTAAGCCTCTTCCCTCCCGAGCACCCCACGATCCTCCTGGGCTCCAGCCATCTGCCTGCGGTGCTCACTGCAAGTTTGCAGTCACCACCCCTCTTCATAGCTCACTGGTTCTCAAACTGGGCTCCCCAAATCATGAGTCCCAGTGGTGAACAAAGGTCTTAACCTCTGCCTATTTCCCCAGAACCTCCATTTTCCCATTCTTGAGTTTGCATTCCATAATTTTACCTTAAGATTTTGTTATACCAGTATGTAAGTTGGTATCTGTTTAGCAAAAACTATATATTTTAAGTTTAAAACATCAGTATTTCATGGTCTTCCACAATGGTTTTCTATCCCTCGAATTAGTTTGAGAACCACTGACATCACTGGTCTAACTTAAATCTCTCTTGCTGAAATTTTATTTCCCTCTTTTAACTTCAATATAGCTGGGGAACAGCTGGCTACCATACTTGTAATAACCCTCCACATACTGTACTTGAAGATTTCCATGAAATCACCCCTCAAATTTCTCTTCTCCAGGCTAAGTAATCCCACTTCCTTGAACCTTTCATCATCAGTTCTTTAATCATTTTCATTACTATCCTCTGGAATGTCTACAGTTCTTCTTCATTTAGTCCTAAACTTGAACCAGAGGGGAAAAAAAAAAAAGTATTGTGTTCAGGGGACCTACTGGTTATAAAGTTTTCATATTCAGCCCTGGCCAGAACTTCATTTGAAAACTATCTCTGAGTTTTCTTTTTCTTTTTTTTAATTAATTTTTTACATTTTCTTTTTCTTTCTTTTTTTCCTAAAGTAAGAACGTGTTCTGTAATATGAGTTTTCTTAATGTACACAAACCAAGTAGGTAAAGCAGTCTAGAGCTGCCACCATGATATTCTCAGGAATGACACAGAAAATCCAACAAAATGGTATAGGAGGTGACAGTGGAGTGTTGCTTTTTGGAGAGAAAAAAAGATTATAGCAACACATTGATAGGCTGTTCTGGATCTTAGAAAAAAGCAATTAAGATTAAAATTCTGTTATCAAGGCAATAGACAAAGGACATGTACCTGAGACCCAAGACTTGGCCACAGCCCACTCAGCTCTTCTTTCCCTTCATTCCTCCTCTACATTTGTATGACCTACCAAAAAATGAACAAACAATATTGAGAGAAATGGATTACTTGGACCCCCTGAGCTAGTTCCTTCCACAAACTTGGTCCCCTGCTAGGTTTATTTCTTCCAGAATGATTTTTCCCAAGTAACTTTGACGTCATGGTGCTCGTTCCTGGCCCATTCTGCCAAAACCTTGCTTTCTGCAGGCGGCAGCTCTGGGGAAGGACAGCCAGGTGTCTCCCCAGAGACAGGGACCAAAGCGAGTGTCTGTGTTGAGAGGGACACTCCTCCAGCCACTTCTGTTTGACCTTGGAGGATTTGGTTTCCTCACCTGCAGCAAACTCGGAGCTGAATCACGTGCCAAGAGGACGGGTCAGCCTTCTTTCTGGGAGCCAAGCCTTCCCTGAGGTCACCGCTGGCAGGCCGGTCTGTACGAAAGGGCGCTTTCCTCCTGGTTTTTGTTTGGTTGCTAGGTTTGCTGGCAACTACCTGTTTGGCTGGAAGGGCCTTCCCACTGCTTCGTGACTACAGCTCTCCTAAGTAATAATTTTTTCCTCTGTAGTTTGATCTGAGTCTGCAACAACATGGAAACCTCTAATAAAGGACCTGTGAGCAAGAACAAGATGTCTTTGTGGTTTTCCTTTTAAAGAAGAAAGTCATGAGAGTAATGTATGGTTCTGACAGAAAAGAGACACTCAAATTCCACATGATGTAGTAGTTGTTTAACAAATTACATTTTACTGCTCCTGCCACAGAAAGTTATCTTCCATGCATGGAAGGCTGGGGAGTTTTAAGAGCTGCCCCATGAAACCTAACTTCTGAGGCTATGTACACATGAAAATTTTGACTGCTTTTTAATAGCAACTATAAAATTTAACTACAGTTAAGCATTTTAATGCTAAAGCATATGATTCAAAATGCCATTTATTATAGACATTTGTGGAAAGAAGACTATGGTTCTCTTGCCTGTCATTTAGTGGATATCATTCTGGAAGCTGCTGTTCTAAACCTCTGCAACTCTCTAGGGGGAAAACTTCCATTATCTTACTCTCCAGCCAGAAGTGGCTCAAGGAAAATGGGAGAGAAAAGGGTGTACCAAGAACAGCTGTTTAAAATACACATTAGCATGAATCAACCTACACTGAAACTGTATTCATATAATTTATAGTAAAACTTGAGAACTCCAGTGAAAACTGGCTGTTACTTATTTGCTTTTATTGCAGAAACAATGCTAGAGTTGTTTACCATCAGCAGCATTGTGGGTCACAGTAAACTTGTATGAAGAAGAAATAACTGCACTCCTTCAATACATTTTTACTAACTGTATGGGATAAGGGTTCTGTCCTGATGCCCATTTTACCAGGTATGTCCAGAAAAAAAAAAAAAAAATAACTTCTCTAGGTTATACAGGTAAAGGGAGTAGAGCTGAGAACTAGAACCCAAGTCTGTTTAATATCAAAGCCCATGCTTTTAGTTTTATTAATCCTGCAGCAGCTGTAGTTGGTGATTTACTTATAAAAGATAGATTAGAATTAGCATCAATGACAGAGTTCTCTTTTAGGAGTTAAACTTTGTTCTGCTATTTCTTTTTTTTTTTAGGATTCACTAAGCAAAATTTATATTTATTTAATAAGAAAATCACCTATTTAAAAAACATACTGTCTTTACATGCTGAGGTGTACGTATGTAACCCATGAGCTGAAAATAGATTCGAAGCAGGTTATTCCTGTGATGAAAACTGAGAAGGTTCTGGGTGTCGAGACCCTGAGGTTATGAGGCCAGGCACAGCTGACAGGCCCAGGCCTCCCCGGCTCTGGGCCTCGAGTGACACTCCCACTGCAGTGACCCCGGGCGGCTCCTGCCCAGGGCGCGCGGTAGGCTGGTTCCGAGAGGCTGTGGCGGGCAGCTCCCACAGGCTCAGTCTGTGTCCCCGTCCCCTCCGCTGCCCTCCTGGGGGCTGGAGACCTTGGCGCCAGAGCCAGCCGCCGCCAGGGCGGTGGCGCTGAAGTCATGGACGGGCAGCGTGCTGAGCCACTGGGCCATGGAGCGCTCGTGCCGCTCGGTGCTGACGGTGGTGGGGTAGATGTGCTCCTCCTTGAAGGCCGCCACCTTGCCCTCCTTCTGGGCCCAGTCCAGCGGCTCATGCAGCCCGTCGCCGCCGAAGCGCTGGTTGTACTTCTCAAAGTGCACCCGCTCCAGCCCCAGCCCCAGCCCCGGCGCCTTGGGCCCCTTCTCCTCGCCCCAGCTGCGCTCCAGCACGCTCTCGGGCGCGTAGCCCTTCACAATAGCCACCACCAGCCCCACCATCTTCCGGATCTGGTGCGTCATGAAGCTCTGGCCCTTCACCTTGATGACGGCGAACTCCAGGCCCTCGCGCACGAAGGGCTCCTCGCAGAGCATCTCCAGGATGTAGCGCCGCGCGCTGGGCTCCCGCGGCCCCTTCTGCGAGGTGAAGTTGTGTGCGCCCTTGTAGCAGGCCAGCAGCCGGTTGACCTGCCGCAGCGTCTCGGGGCTCAGGCGGTAGGTCCCGTCCTGCGCGTCCCGGTCCTTGTGGGCGAAGGCGGGCAGCACGTAGCAGTACGTCCTGGTGTCACACTTGTTCTTGGAGTTGAACCTGCCCGTGACCCGCTTCAGTCCCAGAATCCGAATGTGCGACGGAAGATGGCTCTTGATCTTTTCTAGAATGTCGTCCATCAGCCACACCTTCAGGGACACGACCTGACCGGCTGCAGACACGCCCTTGTCTGTCCGGGCGCACCGCTGGAAGGACATCTTCCTCATGTCTTCGGGGATTTTCAGGGATACAGCCTGAGCGGACGAGGGCGAACACCAGGTCATCTTCAATTGTCTTAAATTTCGAGGACCCAACATTCCTCTGCATGCCGTGGTAGCCCTTGCCCGCGTAGGCCAGGAGCAGCACGATCTTGCGCTTGGGCAGCCGGCGCCGCTCCTCCTCCTCGTTGCCCCTGGGCCTCTTGGCCTGGTGCTCCGCGTCCTCCCAGGCCCTGACGCCGCCGGGCCAGCCGCCCCGAGGGCGCCTCCATGTTCCCGGGCATGTGGGGTGAGGGCGCCGCGGACCCAGTCGGAACCGGACCACGTGGGAGAAGCTGTTCTGCTATTTCAAAACAAAGAAAAAAGCACTGCTGCAAAGAAAAACTGCTAAATAAGACACAAAACCTGATCATGAAACATTGAGACCAATTTAACAAAAACAGAATTTACACAACCAAATGGCTTCTTTCAAAGTATAGTCTTGAAATATAGCAATGATCCCATTGTTTAAAGCATTTTTTAGATTACTATTTATGTAGCATCAAAATTAGTCTCATAAAATTATAGCCACACCTTTTATTTTTGGTAGACTTAATCAGTTTCTTAAGTTGACATGTTAACGGGATTAAAATCAAGGTGGGACAAGACAAAAGCTTGTTTCAAATGTGTGAACAGCACGGCCAAGAGAGAAATCATAATTAGCATATGTTGTCGTATAAGCCGTGACTAACATACTGGCTGTCCCCTCTGCAGTGATAAATGGTTGAATCCCAAATGGGTTTCTGAAAGCTGTTCTGTTAGCCCAAAAAACTTATTGTTCAGCAGAACCCAGTGGAGAATCATTGTATACCACCAGATCTGTATACCACCAGTTCCCAGTTCCAAACCTGCTCTGCCTTAACCCCCGGCTGCCCCATTCACCAGTTTCCCAAACTGGAAATACAACTCACAATTGACCATTTTCCCCTGAGAAACTGGTATTAAAAGTGAACCTTCTGAACATTAAGGAGCCATGATTTTTAGTTTACAAAGACATCTTCATAAGCATTAAAACCATCCCTCAGAGAACTCCACTTTACTGAACATAATTGAAGTCTAGCTACACTCAGGCTCACTTTGTTTTTTCAATATTTCACAAATTGTATGTTTTCTTTTTAATCTCAAATTTTCACTTCCATCGTAGGAAGAAAAATATCACTAAGAAGGAAGAGGAGAGAGAAAAAAATAAAATATCCTCTTGACATAAAACCTGGTCATTACTTTCAAGTGGCATGAAAGAGCCACGGCTGCTGTTGGGGGCAGGGCCGGAGGGTGAGGGGATGGGGCACAGGAGCTGCCAGGACAGTGGGGGAAAGCGTGAGGCGCCAGGGCTTCTCCTGAGGCTGCGTGTTCACGCACAGTCTGAGGCAAACGGCTGAGCTGGCCTGCGTTTGGAGACAGGGCCCTGACTGACGAGACCTTCCTTCTCACCACAGAACTCTTCCGTGGGAAGCAGCGGTACTCACGGAGAGTGCAAGAACCCGGAGCCCAGGGAGAAAGAGCCACTCTCCACCTCCCACATTAAGCGAGGAGGATGTTCAAAATCCCTCCCTGCTCTTGAACATGGTTATTGTTCATGGAAAAGTTCTTTGGAAATGAGGAAGGAGGTTCGGAGGTCAGGCCTTTTGACCATGTGGTAGGCGAAGAGTGCATTTTAACACATTAGCCAGAAAGACTGCTGCAGCCCCTCCTCTCATCCTGGCAGGCTGACCACCACTTGGCTGAGTTAGACTCTTTCTTAGAATTCGGGGTCAAGGAAGAGCCTGCCACTTCTAGGACAGGGACCCACATCCTGTGGCGACTCTGGTCAGAGAGGGAAGAAGTGAAGCCTCTCCTTGCCCAGGGCTCGCGACAGGTGGAGTGCCCCTGTGCAGGACAGGGGACGGCAGATCAAGGGCACCTTCAGCGGTGGAAACGGTGGTGGCCTCTCAGGTGCTTCCTCATTCGTTAGCCAGTGTTCTCAAAGAAACCAAAGGTGTCCTAAACCAGCTCTACGTGTGGTAAAAGTGTATGTAGTTATTTTCCCACTAAACTGTAGATTCAAAGCTTTAAAAATTAATAGGTTCCCTTTCATCAAATGAAATGAAGAAAAAAAAATCTCTGAAGTATTAGAACTATGACCCAGGATGCCAAACAAGAGCACCCATTTTGGAGACAGTCCTGTCTGGAATCTGTAAGATTTTCAAATTTGCTCTTTTATTTAAGTTTATCATCAAAACCTAGTTCTAATTCGGGCCCTGCTACAAAATATCTGGTGACTTTGGGCACATCACTTCAACTCTCTCCTAATGAGACCACTGGACCTCAGGCTTTCTGATGTCTTTCCAGCTCCAAAATTCTATCTTGGAAAACACTTTCTCAAGCCAATGATTAAAAGAAGCTCATGTTACACTATTTCACTCTGTTGGCAAAGAAGAAACAGATGTTCCTTAAAAATTGTTCTGTGTGCTGTTATTGCTACTTTCCTGGTAAGAAACCTGGCAGTGGCAGCCACAGGCAGGTTTCACGCAAATGCCTTCTTCTGCCTTCTATCCCAGCACTGCCACTTTAGAAAACAACAGCAGGCCAAGAAGATGGAAAATCACTGTCTAAATTATCAACTTTTATAGTCACTTAAGCATATTACAATTTTAAATTATACATGTTTATTTCGATTCAAATTTTCAGACTAAAAGATTATATTTTATTAGAGTCAATTAATAGGCTGTTTTCAACACTGATTTCTCATGGGGAAAAAAAAGAGAGACAGTAATCATTAAGATTTGTGGATCTGAATGACCATGAAGACAGATGTCTTCCGGCAAACGAAGCACACAGAGAGAGTCCCAGCAACCCAGCAGCGGTGTCTTAATGATGAGTTGAAAAAAGACAGCATCTCATGTTGTCCAGAACGCAGGTAAGGCTCAAAGCTGCGGGCTGCAAAACGTTCATAAAGGCAAGATTTGGGTGCCGCCTACTACAGCACTTCCCAGACACGCCACGCACGTGCCGCTGGCTCGAGACACCCCTGCACAGCGCCGTGAACACCGCACCCCTCGCTCTCAGAGGGAACGGATTCCGGCAATGCTTTACAAAAACGGCATGGTTAAAAAGAAACTTTTGCTCTAAGGCACCAAGGGTGTAAAGCTGTTTAGAAAATACATAGAAATGATCAGACTAAAAAAGGGAATCCGTTCTCGATGGAGGAATCAGGTACTGTAACTAATGTAAATAATCACTTGAGATCATAATCAGAATGCGCAGCGCACAGACCGCGCCGAGGGAGGGACGTGTGGCCGGGGGGCATCCGGCGCGGCTGGCGAGCGCTCACCGGTTCTTCTCAGAGCCAGACTGGCTACACGTCATTTGTATTTGTAAAAGCCTTCTCCAGTCTTCTTGCCGAGCTTCTTCTCTGCTACCAGCTTATTCAAGGCTGGGCTGGGCTGAAACATGGGGTCCTTCACGTCTAATTCGTGCCACCCTATTGGAAGGAGGAAAGGGCTTAGGACAAAGTGCTGGGGTTTTTCTTTAAACCCTGGCGTTCCCAGGGCAAGGCTGCAGGCACAGGTTAGGGAGGGTCCCCACGCTGGAGTGGGAGAGCTGCTCAGGCACCAGGCCACCAAGGCCACCACAAAGAGGCACCAGGCAGGCCGTGCAGGAGCAGGGTGCTGCCACTCACAACACTGCGCTACACCTGGCCCTGCGTGGCCTCCTGTTTGTCCGATCTCTTCCAAACGTCCAAGAACACTAACAGAACCCGGCAATTTGCTTAGACTCCTCAGTGGCACAGTTAGCTTTCAGAATACATATTAAAAATCTGAATTCCTACTACTATTTTGCAACCTCATAAAATTCAAACTTTCATGCTTCAACTAGAGCCCTTGCAGATTCTCCCAAACACATAAGTATTCTTTGTGAAACTTGGGAGTAGTGAGCTACATGCAACGTTAGTAGTCTAGTTGTGAATATTATTCTTTTTGGTTTTTTTTTAGTTGTGATTATTATTCTAGTTGCATTATTATAATGCAGTGCCCCTGTCTTCAGAGGCACTGCATTAAAATGGATACATTTTTTAAGAAAAGGTTGTGTGTCTTGATTGCAATGGAGGTCACACAAATCAATACGTGGAATTAAACAAGGGTACCAATGCCAATTTTCTGGTTTAACATTGCACTATGGTTATGTGACATATAATCATCGGGGGAAACTGGGTGAAGAGAACATAGAACATGTCTGTGCTATATTTGTAACTTCTTATGAATCCGTAATTATTCCAAAATGAAAGTTTAAAAAAAAAGAGGTTTAGAGACATGAGGCACTCACAGTCTTCCTCTCCTGCCATCTGTTAACCTGAATCTGCAACCTAGTGAAGCAGAACTTTGGAAGATTTTTGCCAAGACACCCTTTATTATTTCTGCTTTAACTAAGCATTATAATTCAAACTTCAGAGAAACTACCTCAACTCAATTAGAGAGACAAGAAAGACTTCCAGTTCCTACCATCCACGATGAACTTCGTAGTGTCCAGCCCAACATAATCTAGAAGCTCAAAGGGGCCCATAGGGTACCCGGCTCCCAACTTCATCGCAGTGTCAATGTCCTCCTTGGACGCGTCACCTAAGGAGAAAAAGGCGGCACTGAGTTCCTGCCACCCTTCCTATCTTTCTCCCTATCAGATGATTATTCCCAGAATTACTAGAATTTTATATACTTGCACATTCAAAAAATGTCTAGAGTCAGAATTTCTGGCTTGGGTAAGATTTCATCTCAAAGGTATACACTGAAAAGGTCACAAGATTTTCAAGCTGCTGCATCAGGTGAGGTAACTTTGAGACCACTGCCACCCTGTTCATGGAGAGACAGCCCTGGTGCCCAGATACATTAGCTACTTCTGAAAGTATTGGGATTTTCTAACTCTGGAGTCATTTACTAAAATATCATTTAAAGCTAAAGCATATTTTTGATTTATAAATGGGGTTTCCTAAAAAAGAAAAGAACTAAGCTTTCTGGTTTTGTAGGTAGTATATGAATATTTTTCCTTTCTAGCTTTTTTGGCTTTACAAGTAGTGAGCATTCCCCTGGAATCACAGTCCCACAAACTCCTTATTAAAGAAGCAATTTTTTTTTAAAAGCCCAAACCTGATTTCGAATTGCCATGCATATGTGAAAGTGTGTTGAGTAGACTAAGACAAGGGTCAATGTGCTTTTCCCTTAGAACTTTACTTTTAATATGTTGTCCTTAGGCAGTTAGCTTTATAGAAAACAACCTGTTCCCTTTCTTCAAAATCAGAAACTTGAATAATCTATAATAAGCGGCTATCCAGAATTTTGTTCCAAAGCAAAAAGAAGCAGTCAATCATACCAAAGTTAGATAAAAGGGGGAAAAAACACTCAGAAGTGGTGCCTTTCCCTTTGACGACTCTCAGTGAAAGTTCAGATAGCCATCTAGTGGAAAGAAGACTCTTTAAGAATGACTTTCCTCTTTCCTCTAGGTTTCATATCTTAAAATTGCAGACTTTTAGGCATGAGCAGGAACTATTAATACTTAAATATCAACAGACTGTATTTTCTAAAAGCATATACAGTACTAAAGTAACACCAAAGCATTTCAAGGCAGTTTAAGGTGATTAAAATACCAATTATTTTTATGGGTGATAGATATTATATTAATATTATACTAATTAGGAGTAGAAGCTCCTGAGAAATCATGATTTGAGTTTCAGGTCATAAGAAAGCAAAGAATACAAAAATAACCACACACACACACACACACTAGCCTTATCAGGAAGCCTCATTCATTCACTCATTTATCCAACTTTACTGGTAACTATTATTTAGCAGGCACCAGCGACTTAGAGTGAGACAAAGAAAAACAAGACACTCAAGGTACCCATGATATAATGAGAGGACTTAGATGAGTAAACCCCAAATTTCAACATAGCAAGTGCTGAAGATTCTTGAAGAATTTACACAGCTCTGTGCAGCAAAGATGGAGAGATTTCTCAGCCTGCCAGAATACCGCCAAAACCGCACCCCAAGCCAGGTGCTGCAGGGTGACGAGACTCCTGAGATCTTGGCGGGGAAGGGCATTCTGGGAAGAGTGCGGCACGCACAAGACAGGAATGAGAAGGGACAGGGGACACTTAGGATCCGGCTGAACAGCTCACAGTGGGTTCTACTCAGAGGATTTCGTGAGACCCCCAAGGCTTCTAGGCTGGCAGAGCCCTGATTGCGGGAAGTGATGGCCACGTTGGCTTCTCTCTCAGGGCTCAGCCTGCTCCCTGTGCTGGATGCAACCCCAGACCCCTGCTGGCCCAGCCTCTTCAAAGAGCCCTTCTCCTCTCTGCGTCAAAACAGCGGCTGCAAGGACTCCTGGCCAGGACTTCCGCCATCCCTCCCCGCAGCCTACCATGTTCACTCAGGGGCTCATTTACCATGGCTAGGCCCCCAGGGGACAGGAATCTGATAGCACAGTGGTTCCAACTTACCTAGAGCCATTTAATCAAATCTATACTCAAGGGCAGGGCAATGAACCCTAGAGGCAAGACTATATACGGCACAGGACAGATCCTCCAAACAGAAAATCAACAAAGAAATAACAGAACTCTAGAACAAATGGGCCTCACTGACATTTACAGGACATTCCAAAACCACTGAATATACATTCTTCTCATCAGCTCATGGGTCATTCTCTAAGACTGACCATATCCTAGGACACAAAGCACATCTCAAACAATTTTAAAAAACAGAAATTATACCATGTATCTTTTCAGACCACAATGGAATAAATGTAGAAATCAATCCTAACAGGAGTTCTCACTTCTACACAAAGTCATGGAAACTAAACAACCTTCTGCTGAATGATCACTTCATAAATGAGGAAATCAAGATGGAAATCAAAAAATTCTTTGAACTAAATGACAAACATGACACAAGTTACCAAAACCTGTGGAAACAGCTAAAGCAGTGCTGAGAGGAAAGTTTATCTCCATAAATGCCTATATCCAAAAGTCGAAAAGATCACAAATAAACAACCTAATGAATCGTCTCAAAGAGCTGGAAAAAGAAGAACAGACCAACTCCAAATCCAGCAGAAGAAGCGAAATCATTAAGATCAAATCAGAATTAAACGAAATTGACAAAAGGGAAACTATACTGAAGATTAATAAAACAAAAAGTTGGTTCTTTGAAAAAATAAACAAAATTGACACACCATTGGCTAGACTAACGAAAAGCAGAAAAGAAAAATCTCTAATAAACTCCATCAGGAACAATAAAGGAGAAATTACAACTGATGCACAAGATACAAGATATAATTTATGAATATTACAAAAACCTCTATGCACACAAACTGGAAAATGTGGAGGAAATGGACAATTTCTTAGAAACACAAAGCCTCCCTAGGCACAACCATGAAGAAATAGAATTCCTGAACAGACCAATATCAAGTACTGAAATTGAAACAGCAATAAAAAACCTTCCTAAAAAGAAAAGTCCTGGACCAGATGGTTTCACACCCAAATTTTACCACACCTACAAGGAAGAACTGGTGCCTATCCTGCAGAAATTATTCCACAACATCAAGAAGGATGGAATCCTCCCCAACACATTTTATGAAGTGAACATAACCCTGATACCAAAACCAGGAAAGGATGCAACAAAAAAATAAAACTACAGACCAGTATCCCTTACGAATATAGATGCAAAAATTCTCAACAAAATCCTAGCCAATTGAATCCAGGTGCTTGTCAAGACAATAATTCATCACAACCAAGTGGGCTTCATCCCAGGGATGCAGGGATGGTTCAATGTACACAAATCTGTAAATGTAATTCACCATATAAACAGAAGCAAAAACAAAGACCATATGATCCTCTCAATAGACGCAAAAAAGCATTTGATAAAATTCAACACCCTTTGATGATAAGAACTCTCAACAAAATAGGAATAGACGGGGCTTACCTAAAAGTGATACAATCCATATATGACAAACCCACAGCCAATATCATACTGAATGGGGAAAAACTGAAAGCATTCCCACTTAGAACTAGAATAAGACAAGGTTGCCCACTATCTCCACTTCTGTTCAGCATAGTGCTGGAAGTCCTCGCTACAGCAATCAGACAAGAGAGCGGAATTAAGGACATCCAAATGGGAGCAGAGGAGATCAAACTCTCACTCTTTGCTGATGACATGATATTATACCTAGAAAACCCCAAGGATTCAACCAAGAGACTCCTTGAATTGATAAATGAATTTGGTAAAATCTCAGGATACAAAATCAATACACAGAAATCAGAGGCATTCATATACGCCAACAACAGTCCAAGTGAGAACCAAATCAAAGACTCAATTCCCTTCAAAATAGCAACAAAGAAAATAAAGTACCTTGGAATATATTTAACTAAGGAGGTAAAAGACCTCTACAGGGAGAACTATAAAACACTGAAGAAGGAAATAGCAGAGGACATAAACAGATGGAAGACTATACCATGCTCGTGGGTCAGCAGAATCAACATTGTTAAAATGTCTATATTACCCAAAGACCTACAGAGTCAACGCAATCCCTATCAAAATACTATCGTCATTTTTCACAGATATAGAAAAAATAATTTTACACTTCGTATGGAACCAGAAAAGACCCTGTATAGCAAAATCAATCCTAAGCAATAAAAACAAAATAGGAAGGATCAATTTACCAGACTGCAAACTATTCTACAAGGCTATAGTCATTAAAAGAGCTTGGGACCGGCATAAGAACAGGGACATTGAACAGTGGAACAGAACAGAGAACCCAGATATAAAACCATCCTCATAGAGCCAACTAATCTTCGACAAAGCAGACAAAACCATACACTGGGGAAAAGAATCCTTATTCAATAAATGGTGCTGAGAAAACTGGATAGCCACATGTAGAAGACTGAAACAAGACCCACATCTTTCACCTCTCACAAAAATCAACTCATGCTGGGTAACAGACTTGAACCTTAGGTGTGAAACTATTAAAATTCTAGAGGAAAATGTGGGAAATACTCTTCTAGACATTGGCCTAGGCAAAGAATTTATGAAGATCCCAAAGGCAATCACAGCAGCAACAAAAATAAACAAATGGGACCTGATCAAATTAAAAAGCTTCTACACAGCCAAAGAAACTGTCAAGAGAGCAAACAGACAACGCACAGAAGGGGAGAAAATTTTTGCAAGCTACACATCTGATAAAGGGCTGATAACTAGAATCTATTTAGAACTCAGGAAAATCAGCCAGAAAAAATCAAACAACCCTATCAAAAAATGGGCAAAGGACATGAACAGAAACTTCTCAAAAGACGACAGAATAATGGCCAACAAACATATGAAAAAATGTTCAACAGCTCTAATCATCAGGGAAATGCAAATCAAAACCACAAGTGAGATATCACTTAACTCCAGTGAGAATGGCCTTTATCAAAAAGTTCCAAAACAATAAATGCTGGCGTGGATGCAGAGAGAGAGGAACACTCCTACACTGCTGGTGGGACTACAAACTAGTTCAGCCTCTGTGGAAAGCAATATGGAGATACCTCAAAACGATACAAGTAGATCTACCATTTGATCCAGCAATTCCACTACTGGGCATCTACCCAAAAGATCAAAAGTCACTTTATGAAAAAGACACCTGCACTTGAATGTTTATAGCAGCACAGTTCACAATTGCAAAGCTGTGAGAACAACCCAAGTGCCCATCAATTCATGAGTGGATTAATAAAATGTGGTATATGTATACCATGGAGTACTACTCAGCTTTAAGAAACAATGGTGATATAGCACCACTTGTATATTCCTAGATATAGCTGGAACCCATTGTACTAAGTATCTCAAAAATGGAAAAACAAGCACCACATGTACTCACCAGCAAATTGGTATTAACAGTATTAACACCTAAGTGGACATATAGGAGTACCATTTATCAGGTGTCGGGAGGGTGGGAGGGGGGAGGAGGGGATGGGTATATACATCCACAACGAGTAAGATGTGCAACGTTTGGGGGATGGTCACGCTTGAAGCACTTACTCGAGGGGGGAGGGGGGCATGGGCAATATATGTAACCTTAACACTTGTACCCCCATAATATGCTAAAAAAAAATTGATATATATATAAGTGGCAACCCTAATAAAACCCCTAGGAACTTTTAACCCCCCCCCCAAAAAAAGAGACTCATAGATTCATGATAGATGTCTTCACTTTTCTTATCCTATTGTCCATGACTTTTCTCAATCCTAAATGTTGTCAGAAGAGGACACTTTGCCAGGTATTCCAGTTAAGTGTTAACCAAACAAGGTGTGAATATTTCTGTTTACCAAGGGCTTAGAACTTGAAGTCATCCTGTGAATTTACAATACCTTTCCCCTCAGGACCACAACAGGCTTTTTATATATTGGTTTGTTTGTTCTTAGTACAGTAGGAGGTAGAAAGACATAATTATCCCCATTTTTCATGTTTGTCGAAAGTGAACTCAGCTGAAAACACTAGCTAGCTAGTATTTAGATCCTTCTGTTCTTGAGTCCAAGATGTATTTCATTTCATGCATTAATTTTATAAAATCACCAATCCTAAAAATTTCCTATTTCTAAACTTTATCACTTTTGTTTATTTGCCTTCTCTTGTACCAAAACGGTGACTACCACAGTCATTTCTAATGTTTAGAATTTTGAATAACGTTGCACATTGAAGAAACTACAAATTTTTATAAAAAAAAAATTTAAGCTAATGTAGTGAAGTAAGCAAAATAAAGAAAATAAAAATATAAAAAATAAATAAATAAAAAAAGACTATAATTCCAGATTTATAAATTCACTTGAGGACTACTTTATTTCAAAAAATAGTATGAAGACAACACACATAAAAAAAAATCTAAATAGTTCCACAAAATCAGCACAGCTCTAAAAATTCTGAGTAACACAGAGCAAAAGAGGCAAAATGCAAAAAGACGAGAAAGAGAAATAAAATACAGACACAGTGATGAGTGTGTCAAAAAGAGATAAGTGTGGAATCATGTTTTAGACCAGTAATTCCTAAACTTCTTTGAAGTAGTTCTCTGAGAGTCTTGACACCCACTCCATAAAAAATGCACATGCACACAAAATTCTGTGTCAACCTTAAGAGGTTCGTGGGACACATCCTTCCACCTCCTCCCGGTTAGGACCCCAACTTGACACAAGGCAACAGATTGAAGCCCAGAGTGAAGCCCAGATCTGCAGGGCGGTGCACTGGACCCGCCCAGCACTGCCTCTCTGGCCAGCTCTGCAGCGCCACCTGCCACCCACTCCCAGCACGAGCAAGGGCGCTCCAGCAGCGAGGTCAGAAACACCACTTCACTCCACCGTCACCTAAGCCTGGCCCTGTGCCACCACTTGGGCTGAAGATGAGGAGAACCCAGATGCGGCTCCAGAAAGCACAAAGGAAGTTATGGCAAGAGAGACTGCACGCAGCACTGCGCACACACAGGCGGCCGTGAGAAGGGTGGGGGTAAAGGCTGTGGTGCTGGCGGCGGGTGCAGGGTGAGGAGAGCAAGGTCTGAGGCAGGGCTTGCACGTGGCAGGTCCCCGCAGAACCGTGGAGCCTGTCCTGAGTGGCAGAAGAGACAAGTAAGAGGCTGGGGCTGTGACGCAGGAGAAGGAACTGTCCCCCCCAGACAGGACACCCAGCTCCCTCACGGCCCTGACCAGGCTGTGGAGAAAGGCACAGAGACCTCGACGGCAGGCTGGTGGGGCCGCGCCAAGGGTGGGCTCAGCGTCCCGTGGGGTAAGGGCTGCCCTTCAGCTGTTCCTCATGGGTGGCCGGCGGCGCAGGGGGCCCAGGAACGTCCCCTGTGCAGACAGCAACCTGCCGGTGGCAGCAAAGCTGAGAAGAAGCTGTCCCTCGCCGGCAGACGCCCGCTGCGTCCGGGAACGTGTCAGAGGGACAGCGTGCTTCAGCAAGAACGCCACCACGAAGAGGCGGATCACCCATGAGCTGCATTCTAAACAGTACGTGTTATTAAAAAAAAAAAAGAAACCAACACACAACTGCCTTTCAAGGGGGGGCAAAATGCTTCGCGCTTTCTTTGACGTGTAATTAGGCATATTTGTTGATAGATAAACACAGAAGTGTTGGTTTGATCTTGGAGCAAAAGTGAGGCAACTACCTCCACAAACCATAGAAAAAAGTTTTAATATTTAAAGCAGATTTTGAGGAAGCAAATGTGCTTTCATCTCTCTGCAAGAGCCTATGGTATAAATGTTTTGTTTCAAAATGATATTCTCCAGTGTGAGCGTCTGTGAGTGGAGTAACTGAGGGCAATCCCGCTTGCTCTTCATCCAGTGCTGTTGAGGCTGGTTCGCCTTCAAGGCAGACGCGACACTTTCCTTCCCGGAAACAGGGAGGGAAGGTGGACAGGAGGAGGCAGGTCACTATGTGACCCTGGACTCTGACCTGAGTCTGATAGTTTTACCACAGGGAAGAACATTCTTTCTCAATCAAGTATTGAAAAAAATTTAGACCACTCTTCAGATTAAAAAAGTGCATTGTGGCACCATTCAGTACGGACAGACAATGGACTGTTAAAAACTGTCCTTACCACATTATCAACCTTGGCATGTACTTCTCACCAGCTGTCACAGAGTCACAGGTTTTAGAACCTTAAGGAACTTTAAAGATCTCCTAGCCTAGGGATTTGCACATCATGAATACTGCTTTCAGGAGTAACCCTTTCAACTGACAACAGAGACCCAGGGCATGAACCCCCGTCACTGTCGATTGCTCCGGCTGGACTGCAGGGTATGGGTGTGGGGGTCCCAGAGTTGCTTCTCAGAGGCCTCACGGGGGACCCACAGCCCTGGGAACACAGGGACAAAGGAACCAGGGCCCAGGGGAGGCTGAGCTCTCACACCCAGGGAACCGACGGTCCTCCCCTGCTCTGCACAGCCCAGCCTTCGCCACGGACGCGTCAGGACCCCAGACGCAGCGCCACCCCGCTGCCCCAGCCCGGCCAGCAGGTACCTCGCTCGTGCAGCCTGATCGCCTCCATGAGATACGGCACCAGGAGCCGGTTCACGATGAACCCAGGAGTGTCCTGTTTTAGGAGAGAGAAGAAAAGACAAGTGAATTTTCACTAAATTGTATCTTTTGTGAAGTCACCAAATCACCCCTTCTTACCCTAAATTCTGTTGCCTAATCAAGCTATACATTTTCAAAATTTGTTTTAAAGCACTAGCACAGCCTTGCTTCTATCTCAGATGAAAATTCATCTAGCAATCGTAGTTCAGTACTTAAAAAAATCAAACCCAGATGCTCCCAAGACATAGCATCACCACGAAGGAAGAGCTTGGCCTGGGGCGGGCAGACCTGGGTTCAGTCTCTACC